>PKMM01040139.1:15253-63898 GCA_002933915.1 Eutrema heterophyllum
AAATTTGATTATGCAAAGATCAATAAATTTGTCAATGCAATGCAAAATCCAACACATTTGACCATGCAAAAACCAATAAATTTGACCATGCAAAAACCAATGTCCGCATATTTCTATAAATACTACTATTTCTATGTTAGTTATCACAATCCAAAAAACTATTATCTTGTTTATCTTTCTTTTCTTCTATCAACCGATTATTTTGTTCATTTTTTTTTCCTCTATCAAAATGAGTTTTAACTTCAAAAGTCTATCATGTTTTCATTCCTCATCATCCTCTTCTGATAATGATGATAATATTGAAATGATCGATAATATGGATCATGAAGAAGAAGCAATAAATCTTTCTATCGCTAATAACAACACGACCATGCAATATCTTCTCGATCAACAAATTAATCAAGTGACTTATGGTGGTTCAGTTCTTGGGCGTTCTTTCATCCATCGAGATCGAGAGAGTGCACA
The DNA here is from genome assembly GCA_002933915.1 of Eutrema heterophyllum. Classification (NCBI taxonomy): domain Eukaryota; kingdom Viridiplantae; phylum Streptophyta; class Magnoliopsida; order Brassicales; family Brassicaceae; genus Eutrema; species Eutrema heterophyllum. The sequence goes on from PKMM01040139.1 coordinate 15,719, forward strand.
CTCTAGATTGTTCAACGATTATTTCTCTGAAATTCCAGTCTACAATGATGCTATGTTTCGGAGAAGGTATCAAATGTCTCGTTCTTTATTCCTTCGTATTATTAATGCAGTTGAAAATCATGACAATTATTTCACGCATAGAAGGGATACTATGGGTAGACTTGGATTATCGCCACTTCAAAAAGTGACGGCTGTGTTTCGGATGCTAGCATATGGTTTTCCAGCAGATGCTACGGAAAAATTGTTCTACCGCTTGGGCTGGACAATATGCAGGCCGTAGTGGATCGCCAACGATAGTTCTTGAAGCTGTGGCAGATTATGACTTATGGATATGGCATGCTTATTTCAGAATGCCAGACACTAACAATGATATCAATGTGTTGGAATTTTCCCATCTTTTCTCCAATCTTGCTCAAGGTATCGCTCCTCATGTTCATTATACCATTCAAGGAAAAGAATATAATATGGGTTATTATTTGGCTGATGGTATATATCCGAAATGGTCTACCATAGTGCAAACTATTCATGAGCCAATGGGTGCAAAAAAAAAAAAATTTCCGAGGGATTTCCGACGGATTGAGATATATTTCCCTGGATTTCCATTCTAGCGGAGAAAAAGTTTATTAAAATGGCAAGTATATTGAAATTGAAAAACATGATATAATAATTCAATAAAAAGTTTATCAAACTCTGTTTCGAAATATATAAAAAAAAAATACATAGAGAAATAAAATTTATTACATAATTAATTACTCCGAGTCCGATGAATAATCTGACGTAGCTGAATCGGAATCCTGGTCTAATTTGCCGATCTCTTCCTCAAAATCCTCAAATACCTTGTAATCCCCGTCCATGGTGAATAAACCACGAGGTCAACTTCAAGAGAATGCTCGATCGAACCTAAGTTACAAATTGCGTTTTCCTGCAAAGAGTCGTGCTCGGAAACACCATAAACTCTTCCCCTTGGTTGTATCGACGTAACATTAATCCAAGGGTCTTGCTTGTTCTAACCCGGGGTATCGAATGTAGGAAACATGATTCGCTTGTGAAGCAAGAATGAAAGGATTGTATTTATGAAGTCGCCTTCGAGAGTGAACAGATGTAACACCAAATGCGTCCTGACGTAGACCTTCCACTGGATTATACCAATCTCAGTAGAACGCAATGCACCTCAAGTCGATCATTCCCGGATAATGAACCTCCAATATTTCGCGAAGGACACTGTAGTAGACAACTTCTCCAGACTGAGACGATATACCAGAATTACAAGTTGTCTTTGAGCTTCCTTCCCGATGAGCCTTAAAAGCATAGCCTCAGGTGCAATACATCGGATAAGACTTTGCAATAAACGTCGGGCCTTTCACCATCTCAACTAACCCTGTCGGAAACGATTCCCCTTGTGCAGTCATCTGACCAACCAGTAAAAACTGCATGTGGACAATAATCAACACAATGTTTATATAAGGAAGTACAATTTAATTATATAATAAAGCATCGTTTAACACTTACATAATATTTCAACCAAGCACCAAAGTCATTCTGCTTGATGACAGCAAGCTCATCCTCTGTGTAATTTGGATAGCAATCGCGTATTTGGGCCATGAAGTTCCTGTGCATGAACAAATGCATTAGAAAATAGCATTTAGTAAAGTTTGTTAACTAATTATAAACAAAATATTAGGTACCTCTCATTTTCCAAAATGTCGTCGTAGTTTGTCAGAATATACATATGCAAGTGCCTTTGCTCCTCCTCTGATAGTCAACGATCCTTGCCTTTTCCACTTACTCGTCCAATCTGAGTAAATATATCGGGGACATAGACAGGATAACTAGTTCTTTTCCCTCCATCATCATGCCGTGCGGGGCGTCTACTTTTTGTTTGGACTTGCGCTGGAAAGTAGTAGCAGGCAAAGTTGGAAGTTTCTTCATTGATGCTCTGCGCGACAATATAACCCTCGACTCTAGCAAGATTTTTCACCTTCTTCTTTAGGTGGAACATATACCGCTCAAAAGGGTACATCCTTATGTATTGAACCGGCCCACCAAGTGCTGCTTCTCGAGGGAGATGAATAGGAAGATGTTCCATAACATCAAAAAGGCAGGAGGAAATATTTTCTCGAGGTTGCAAAGGAGAACCGGTATGTTTTCCCCCAGATTTCGGATACCAGCTGATGTAAGTAATCTCGTCCATAGATCCCGGAAGAAAGCACCGATTCCTGCACATATAGTAGACATAAAAAATTAAATAACTCCAGATTAACAAATAAAAATATGGTAACATATGTAATAGTGTAAATGTACGTACCTGCAATAGCTCCATGTACGTTTCTAGGAAGAAAACCTTCAAATGCAAATGGAAGGAGGCGCTGCATGACAACATGACAATCATGACTCTTCATCCTAGAAAACTTCCTTTCTGAACTATCAACGCAATTACGAAGGTTAGATGCGTATCCGTCTGGGAATTTGACACTATGCTTAATCCAATCGAAGAACTCCTCCTTTAAAGTCGCATCCAACCGGAAAGCAGGGGGAAGTGATTTCCCTTTCGGGAACAAATATCTGGCAAGTCCAATCTGGCCTTCAAATTACCTTTCGTCTTTCCTTGCACCTTTAGAACATTGTTCATGATGTTGCCGAAAAAGTTTTTTTCAATGTGCATCACATCTAGATTATGGCGCAGCAAATGGTCCTTCCAATAGGGCAAATCCCAGAAAATACTCTTCTTGTGCCAATTGTGGTACTCGCCACAACCGTCAACAGGATAATGCCCATTACCCCCGCATGAAACTGTCCTCTCAGCACCAAAATGTCTCAACTGAGTCATAATATAATTCTCATCTAACTCAGGAAGTGGACCATTAAAAACTTTTTTTTTCTTTCTAAACAATGTTGTGCTCTGACGATATGGATGATCATGCGGTAGAAATCGTCGATGACAATCGAACCAAGAGGTCTTAAGTCCGTACTTCATTGGAACGCATCAGTGTTATCTTGACAATACAGACACGCCAACCTTCCATGCATCGCCCTTCCAGATAGCATACCGTATGTTGGGAAATCACTTATGGTCCACATAAGTACCGCACACATCATAAAAGTCTGTTGCAGGGAAACATCGAACGCTTCAACACCAGTTTTCCACAACATTCTCAACTCATAAATTAATGGCTCCAAGAAAATATCAAGGGGTCTCTTAGGATGCTTCAGACTGGGGACGAGGATCAAAAACTCTCGTTTCATGCACAAAGTTGGCGGCAAATTGTAAGGTGTGACGATTACTGGCCACAACAAATATTGTTTCCCACGCTTTCCAAAAGGGTTGAATCCATCCGTAGATAACATGTGGTATACGTTCCTTGGCTCACACGCAAAACTAGGATAAACCTCTTGAAAATGTTTCCATGCTTCTGTATTTGAGGGATGTGCAATCTCTCAATCTGAGTTATGTTCTGCATGCCCTGCCGTGCGCTCAGATTGATATAACCTCTTCAACCTATCAGTTAGGGGCAAATACCACATCCGTTTATGTGGAACATGTACTCTGCCACATGTATCCTGATACCGAGGTTTGTGACTAAAGCGACACTTCGACCGGTTTTCTTCCTTTCTCCATTAGATCATACAGTTGTCGATGCACACATCTATCATTTGATACAGTAATCCAAGATCAGCTACAAGCTTCTGAATCTCGTAGTATGAAGCCGTTGAAATAATATCTTCAGGTAAGATATCTCTCACAAAATCAGCTATCGCATCAACACAATCCTCGGCTAAGTTGAAATCCGTCTTTATAGTCATCAATATGCTTGCAGTTGATAGAGGCGATATTCCATCTCTACATCCTTTGTATAATGGCTGCTTAGACGCATCTAGCATATCAAAAAACTTTTGCGCTTCTAATTTTGGTTCATTTATCCTGTTACCATCCTCAATATGATACGATGCTATGTTTTCACTAAACGTATCATTCACCATCTGAACAGTATCTGCATTTACATCTACTTCCGGTGTTGGTTCCTTTAACCTATCCGAAGAACTACCAAACCTATATGATGTACTACCATAATATTGCACCATTAAATCAGTTTCTCCATGGATATACCATATCTTGTAACCAGGCATAAAGTCAGTCCTATATAAGTGATTCCATACTTCTCTAACATAGACTAATATATGATTCCGACATTTAGTACAAAGACAATACATTTTACCGTATTCCGATGTCATGCTATTGTTTGACGCAAAGTTCATGAACTCCTCCACACCTTGTGCGAACTCATCCGTCAATTCCCCCGTCGCGGGATCACGCGGAGGTTTGTCCATTCATGATCGAAAATAAGACATTGTGTAATTTTTGTTGTTGTGTGTATGTTGTGAATGAGGGGGAGAAATATTTATAGAGAAATATTCAACGACTTTCCGACGGATTTCCGAGGGATTTCCGACTGTTTTTAAAATTCAAACGGCTATATAACGGCTACTACAATGGATACATTAACATATATATAGCCGTCGGAAATTTCCCACCGATTTCTGACGGATTACCGAGGGAATACCGGCGAATATAAACTCGTCGGAATTTCGTAGGAAATCAGTCAGAAAATTCCGACCAATTTCCGACGACCTTCAAACCGTCGGAAATGCCGTAGGAAATCGCAGTGTTTTCTTGTAGTGTATTTTCATAAGTGATCTGACTTTATTTTCCACTTTTTGTTTTTTTTGTTTTTATTTCACGAGTTATAAAATATTAAATTATTAACACACGTAAACCCAGAGCTAATCTAGTTTGAAATAAAATAAATAACATGTTATTTTCTTAAAACGCGTGAAAATCATTAATTTATTTGATGGTAAAAATCTAATCTTATCTCAAGGTTGTTTTGTAATTAAAAACTAAAAGTTATTTATGAATTCACATAATTAATCTTGATCTTATACGTAGCCCAATTTATATTGTTTCAATCGCCAAAATCACAAAAATTAACTATCTAACTTAACTAAACAGTTCAATATGTCGTAACAGTTAATATTATAATGTTCGTTATTAGGAACTAGGAAGTGATACGGTGCGAGAAAGAAAATATAAATCTAGACAAATAACCGAATAACAAAGAATATAAGCATCCCATACAATTATCTTTGGTACTAAGTGATAAAAAAGAAAAAAAAAAACAGAACTTTTCAAGAACAACGGTTACGCGGACACAAAGAACATATGCATCCTTTCTCTTGATCGGTTTAAGTTCATATACACTCCGAAAAACAAAACTGTTTGCATAAAGAGAAAAACGAAAGAAGGATCAATATCAAGAACAACGGTTACTCAGACATGTACAAAACTGGCTACGATTTGCTTTTATGGTGCACCTGGTGGATCTTTGTGTCCGATGCCTTGGCTAGGACCTTTACCACTGTACCAAAGGGTCGGAACGCAGTCTGTTCTATATTCTTGAATAGGTTGATCTTGAACCATACAAAGTCATCTTTTGGGGGTGATGGTGATGACCACCCGAGAGGAATAGGCGGACAAAACACTTTAACTGATTTTCGCGCAGCCATTGTAGTTTCAAAATGCAAATGTAACACAAGAGAAATAAACAGAAACAAAGTTAAAGACGAGATAGAACTACCATGGTTCACCATAGTGTTATAACACTTAGAACTTAAGAGATAAACACTACATCTTAAAATCTTAAATTCTTAATCTTTGAAATGTAAAAAGTTTTTAGTTATCAACACAAGCGAGAAGGATGCAATTTAAGAAGGCTCCTTAGGTGGGTCCCACAAGTCCTACGTTTTGTTATTTTGTTCCCCTCTTGATTTGTTTAACACCATGATTCGATTAAAAAAAAAGTTGTTGCTCGAACATGGCTTTGTTTGTCGTAATTGTAGTCAATTTGATGATACTTTGAAATAAGAAAAAGAGCATGCTCCCACTAATATTTGCCAAAAATGGCATCGGTCTCGATATGACAACACTAAAGATATCCCACAACCAAATGGTTCTCTTTTCGGAATTCTGAATGGTAAGGTAAATTTTAATTGTGGAAAAGAACGCATGAGTAGTGAATTAAGATTTAAAATCGGATTTTTCTTACAAAAGTAATGGTGGATTTTCGGTGCATATTTGATCTACAACATTTGGTGCTACAAGACGGTAAAGACTAAAGTGGATTAAAGAGACATATCAATATTTTTTTCTTTGAAAGCACTTGGTGCTATATCATTTTTCACAAATACATCAAATGAATTGAAAGAAGATCAGTAAATAATTTCTTTCTTGAAAAACACAAACATCAAAACAAATTGAACAGCGGTTTATTTTTTACTTATGTTTTTTTTTTATTTTATTTATGTTTTGCTTTTATTTTGCTTAATTTTTCTTTTTTTCTTTTTTAATATCAAGAGATGTTACGTAAAAGCAAATTATATTAATGAAATTGGTTGATTTGTGGGTCATTGTAAAGATTTGGTTTTAACTGAAATTTGTAGATTTCCTAGTTGATTAGTGGTTTTTTAGTGGTTATTGTTGCATTTGTTTGCATCAAGTAGATTAATTTTGCACTATTATCTTCCCACCATCAAGTAAATGGGATCTCTTCGCCTTAATCCACCTTCAAAGTGATTCTTTACACATATATTACATTTCTCTAAGTCATATTCGTTATACATAATATACATATATGAAGTTATGAACCATAGCATCGAATAATGTAGTTTATAACCTCTGTTATACTACACAGAGAAATGTCATTGAGTCTAGTGTAAGACCTTAGTTTCTCCAATGTCTGGTGTTTAGTGTTCATACAATAAAGTTAAGTCATTGTGAGATTTTTTTTTTATTTGATTTGAATTATTGCAGGTACTTCTCTCGCTTTTTTTGTTTTCTTGGGTGAATGTTCCATCAAAGATTTTATCTTAAGATCAAATACCACCACATCACACACTCACAAACGTTTTCATAGGACTAGACATTCTAATCAAACTGTAATTTTCAATGTGAACCGAAATTTAGTTCTGAACCGACGAGTATTTTCCTAAACCAAGTAGAATTTAATCTAACTGGACTAATTGACAAATAACCCAAAAAAAACAAAAATAACGATAGTCGAAAATACTAATATATTATATTTAATAAAAATGATTTATGTATATATTTATTTATTTTTTTGGTCGACAATGGTTAATCTAGATATTCTACTATAATCAAACCAAACAAAAAGAAATTGGTTTTAATTCGGTGAAAAACATCTCTTACCAAATAAGCTAAACAGCCTGAAATAAACGAAATGAACCAATCGAAATATTGTGTGGTTAATAAATAGCTTTTAACAGAATACATAATATAATTATTTTTGTAATCAATACAAAAGCCTAAAAGCAACAAATCATTATTATTACATCAACAACAAGAAAAACCCACCTATAGAAATTTTTATTTCAATACAGAACATATATCAGATTAAAAAAAAAAAAACGTCAAACTTTTTGTAATTGGCGTGAGAAGAAATTGCAATCGCATTTCCATCCAAAGGCCTATATAAAGGGACATTGGGAAATAGCTTATATTCCCTCCGTTTCTTTATATAAAATGTTTTAAAAGTTTTTTTTTTGTTTTAAAATATAAGATGTTCTCACATTTCAATGCAACTTTTATAATTATTGAAAACCGTGTGACCAATTATATTTTGCAGATTTTTTTATGATTGGCTTAATTGTTTTTAACTTATATATTAAATGATACTTTTTAAAGAAAAATAATTTTTTTAATATCTTGCTTTTAGCCAAAACATCTTATATAAAGAAACGGATGGAGTATATGTTAATTATGCCTGCAAAAGAAAAAAAAACAAACGGCGGTATTTTAGCATAAGTATAAATTCATGGAAAAAATATATACTTCTAAGCTAGTATATTATACTTATTTTGCATGGACATAGTTTTGTATTCTTGTATAGTTTGGTAAATGTAAGAAACCGTGTCCATACAAAATAAGCTGAACAAAAAGAGTAATAAAGGTGAAAAGAAATAAAAATGTGAACGAAAAAATGTCAATAAAGTGACAAAAATATTGTAAGAAAGTAACTTTATCAGAATTTTGTTCCAATATTTTCCTAAATAGATAGAGAAAGTACTTGAAGAAAAGAAATTGTCTTTTGGTTTGGAAGAGAAGAATATTAAAACACATTAATTTCCCTCCAGATGGGGTATAAATACTCTGTTATGAGTCAGAGAACAAATAAAATCTTCTCATAGAATAAGAAAACCACATACACAAAATTAGACAAAACTTCTTCAAAAATGGCGAACGAAAACTCATAGAAATTTCTAAGAGTTGGCCTTAGGAACTATGGAGCTTCGAGATGAGGAATACGGGAGAGCGGTTTCAGGGATCGGTCTTCTATTTTATCCCACAACAAAATGGTTCTCTTTTCGGAATTCAGAATGGTAAGGTGAATTTTAATTGTGAAATAAAACGCATGAATAGTGGATTAAGATTTATGATCGGATTTTTTTACGAGAGTAATGGTGGATTTTCGGTGCATATTTGATCTACAACATTTGGTGCTACAAGATGGTAAAGACTAAAGTGAATTAAAAAGACTACAATATTTTCTTCTTTGAAAGCACTTGGTGCTATATCATTTTTTCACAAATACATCAAATGAATTGAAATATCAGTAAATAATTTCTTTCTTAAAAACACACAAACATCAAAACAAATTGAACAGCGGTTTATTTTTTACTTATGTTTTTCTTATTTTTTTATTTATGTTTTGCTTTTATTTTGCTTAATTTTTCTTTTTTCTTTTTTAATATCAAAATATGTTACGTAAACGCAAATTATATTAATGAAATTGGTTGATTTGGAAGAGAAGGTGCTTGCGGGTTATAATCGTGTTGAAGGGAGTTACCAGTTTTTTCTGAAAGACATCAAGGTTGGTATTATACTTAAAAATCGATTTGATGTTCTAATCATCATCGTATATATCAAATTTATACTAAGTCAAAATTGTTTTCTTTTCATAAACAGGACTTGAGGGTGGTTCGTGTGCCAACGCCAAAACCTACCACCAACACTTCTAAGGTAAAATCTGAAACCTAGAATTATGAGGATCTCAAGCAAAGAGATGTATACATGGGAAGTTTTTTCAAATGCTTTCTCAGGATGATCAGAAGACTACTCCCGGTGAAGCATCATCATCCACTTCAACTTCAACTTCAAAGTGACTCTGCTTCGTTGCAAATATATACGTCGAGTCATATTACTTCCCTATATCATATATGGTCCCATAACACTCACCAAAATAGTCTAAAGTCTCTCTTTCTCGTCTTTTGCTTTCCCTTGGCTACTTTGTTCTGTTCTGTACAGAGCAATTGTTCATAACTAGACTCCTACTAGTTTCTCAAATATCGGTTGTTTTAGCTTGCATAGGTTGATATCCATGGAGGAGTTCATTGAGTAACAATGTCTTCACATTTTCTAAATCGATACATGTTTTGTTGATGAAGGCGTAATTATCAGTTTCTCTTTTGTTGATGTGTTTCATTAAAGATAGGATTTTCCGTTTAGGAGACTCTCCTATCTCTGAAAAATAAAATAAAGTGCCAAAGGAACACATTTAATCATCATTTTCAATTGTAATCATTATTTCTGAAATCGGCAGTTACAATTTCGTCTAAACATAGGTTGGTTTGTGTAAAATCTTGTTATTAGTTTTGTGCTGTGTGACCTAACAAAAAACATGATTATTTTATGGGAGGATTAATAAAATAACTTTTAAAAATGCATTAATTACTAGAACAATACTAATCTTTTTTAATTATTAGAATAATCTAAAAATGATAAAATACCAATTTTGTCATTTTGGCATTTGTGAACAAAAACGTAATTACGATATTGCCATTACTATTTTTAATCCACATCAGCGCACTCAAATAAACAAGTTTACCGTTCTTTGACGGTAGACTTAATTATTGTTGGTAGACTTATATTTTGGCTGGTAGACTTATTTTTCGGACGGTAGACTTATTTTTCGGACGGTAGACTTATTTTGGGCCAGTAGATTTGTTTTGGGCCGGTAGACTTATTTTGGTAGACTTATTTTTACGACATGGTAGATATGTTTTTGGACGGTATACTTATTTTTTTTTGTAGATTTATTTTTAATGACAGTAGATTTGTTAAGGATTTGAAGATTTAACGAGCGATCGATTGACTTTTTTGGTAGACATATGACCAAATTGGTAGATTTATTTCCTTTGATGGTAGATTTATCTCCTCCGCGGTAGACTTCTTTGTAATGGCGGCAGACTTATCATCGGATGGTTCATTTTTTGGTGACGGTAGATTTATTGTAATGACGGTAGACATATATTGTCGTGGTAGACTTATTCTTAAAACGGTAGATTTATTTTTAATGACGGTAGACTTATCATAAGTTGGTAGACGTATCATAAGTAGGTAGACTTATCATAAGTTGTTAGACTTATCATAAGTAGGTAGACTTATCATAAGTTGGTAGACTTATCATAAGTTGGTAGACTTATCATAAGTTGGTAGACTTATCATAAGTTGGTAGATATATTCGAATTTGGTAGATTTATCTGACATTGATCATTTTTATTGACGGTAGATTTATTAAAATATTAGTAAATAAATAAATAAAAAATTATATTAAATTTTCAAAAAATTTAAAAATCCCCAAAAAACTGAAAAAAAAATCCGAAAAAATCGAAACAAATTCCAAAAAATCCAAAGTTAAGAAACATAATTTTAAATTTTAAATAAAAGTATATTATATGTTTTAAAAAAAATATGAATTTATTTTATGTTTTAAATTTTTGAACTAAAAATTTCTAAAAACTAAAAAAATACTAAAATCCAAACAAATTCTCAAAATTTTATAAATCTCAGAATTTGTTTGGATTTTTGTATTTTTGAGAATTATAGATAAAAATCTCGAAAATTATAGATAAAAATCTCAGAATTATAGATAAACTTTAAAATTATTGTTTCTTAACTTAAGATTTTTTCGGATTTGTTTCAACTTTTTTGGGGATTTTTTTGATTTTTTTAGAAATTTAATGTAATATTTTATCTTTTTATTAATATTTTATTATTAAATGTAAACACTGTTTCAATTCGTTTATAGTTTGAGTTTTTAGAAATTTTTGAGAATTTGTTTGAATTTATGTGTTTTTGAGTCTTTAGAAATTTTTAATTCAAAAATTCAAAATTGAACTTATAATATGTTATGTAAAATTTAAAATTATTTTTCTTAACTTAAGATTTTTTTGGATTTTTTACAATGTTTTTAGAATTGTTTGGGGATTTTTTGGATTTTTTTAGAAATTTAATGTAATATTTTATTATTAAATGTAAACACTATTTCAATCCGTTTATAGTTTGGTTATGTTTATGTGTTTTGGTGATCAACTTTGGTTATTGCTAATGTTATGTATGAAAATAGGATGTTTGACTTTCAAGTATTGTGATAATAAACACCACATAAAATTTGTGTGTTTTAATTATATGTGGTTCATGTGTTTTTGTTTTAAATCTCACTAATTTTAGTTATACATTCTAAGCAAACATTAAACTAAATAAAGTGATGTATTTTGTCAAACACCTTTGAAAATTATCGTGGACTGTCTTACAATCACCAATTCAAAAACAAATGTACCATCATTTAGAATTCAATTATCATTTGTACAAATTCAAATCCAAATCCAAATCTCCCATTAATTATACTCGTAGAAGAAAACGTTGAATCGAAGATAGAAATGTCGCTGGAGACGCGGCCGCCGTCGTGAAGCCCAGGAACCTGTCGGAGTGATATATCATGGTTTTTACCTTTTTTTGACCATGATATAGGTCTTGTTTTTACAGTCTTTCTATTGTTTTTAGAGTCTTTTAGAGTCTTTTCAGCTTTTAGGTACGTTTGGAGCATAATTGGAGATATTGAAGCATTCTGGAGCTTTTTGGAGCAAAGCAGATATCGTTTAGCGATTTGAAGCCCTTGTATCGACTGACACCACCTGGTGTCGATCGATACTGATACCATGAAGGAAGGAAGCGCGTCACTGCCCGAGTATCGATCGATACCACTTATGGTATCGGTCGATACCGTCGTCCATGGAAAAGGAAACACGGCTTCTTTGAAGAGTTGAAGAATTGCAAAATTACCCAGAAGACTTTATTATTTACAATTTAGCCCAAAACGTGTTTTAGGATTATAATTAGGTTTTTCAGCCACTTTTATTGGCTAGGCTTTATTTTACTTTAGTTTTCTGTGAGAGAGCTTTGGAGGGAGACAAGTCTGAAACTCTGTTCGCCGGAGAGAAGATTTCGATTTTGTTTTACTCTTTTCTATTTATTTGATTTGATGATCTATTCAATCATGTTGCTTGTTTCAATCTCCATGTCTGAGTAGATCTACTGTTAGGTTCATGGTTCTCATAAGGATTTTTTCTGAATGTTAGGTTAATTAGTTAATTAAGATTTACCATCTAAATTAGTTCTTCACCATAGGTTGTTTCATAGCTAATTCTAGGTTGACGAATCTGGAACTTAGATCTTAGGATAATTGATTAGGCACGAAAGTGCGATTAATTACCTGATAGAACTTAAGGTGAGCAAAATAACTATTCGCAAAGAGATTTGGTTTAGTTGTTTTGTGAACAAATCAAACATGAACTAAAAGCTGGTTTAGACTTTAGGATTCGCAAAGAGATTTGGAATTCTAGGATTTAGACTTAGATAGTTTTCGCAACGAGAGTTGGTTAGCTATAGTTTAGTGATTTGAGTTCAAGAACCGCGCTAAATCTGAATCCTGTTAGTTAGTTTATCTCCATTCATTGAATTCCTGAGAAATACCCTGAGCCTATCTTCTTTCCAATTGACTTACAACTTGTTTAATTTGCGCATTCGCATTTAATTACATTGTTTGGTTTAGCTTAATTGGAGTCTATATAATCTACTGTGTGACTTTTTTGAGTTCTTGTGTTCGACCCCTACATATACTACAACAACTGCTTTAGTACTTATAGGGTATTAATTTGAGCATATCAAATTTGGCGCCGTTGACGGGGAGTCAATTTCGCCATTAGATTTTAGCTAAGAATTTCGTCTAAATCGTAGAGTATCGATCGACACCCTAGTGGTATCGGTCGATACCCGTCGCGTTTTTCGGTTACTTACGTTCTTGACTTTCGTGTTTCAGGTGCATGCCTCTTCGTGAAACCAGAAGGAACAAGAGCACTCAGCTAGTTAATCTTTCCAACGAGGAGCTAGCAAACTTGGAACGCACAATCAGGAAAGCAAAGAAGCCAGCAGAGATGAACAACCCATTGGTTTTGATTCGTGATGAGGCTGGTACTTTCAGAGACCGAGAGGGTCATTTGTACAATGAGCGAGGGCAACGTCTTGACGAAGAAGGAAACGTCATTGCACCTGAAGTTGTCAATGAGGCTGCAACGTAATTTGGGCGCGAGAATCTCGCGAATAATGTGGTTGATCGTGGTAGGACAATTGGAGAGTATAACAGGCCTGATCAGTTCTATGCCAATCGATCAGCGATTCGTCCACCTGCTTTCCAGAGGAATGACTTTGAGCTGAAACCTGCATACTTCACTCTTGTGGGTCAGCACCCTTTTCATGGTTTTCCTCATGAGCACCCCATGGATCATATTGAGAGGTTTGAGGACTTGGTCACTAGCATCAAGTACAATGGAGTGTCCAACGATTACCTCCTCTGTAAGCTTTTCCCATACTCTCTTGGTGGGGATGCAGCTTACTGGCTGAAGCAGTTACCTCCTGGATCGCTGACTACCTGGGAGGAGACCAAGAACGCGTTCCTGAACAATTTTTATGATGATGCGAGATCCGAGGAGCTTAGGAACAAGATCTCCCGGTTTTCTCAAGGACCAACTGAGGCATTTAAGGCTGCTTGGATCAGATTCAGATCATATCAGAGAGATTGTCCACATCACGGGTTCACTAAGGTTCAATTGTTGGGTATCTTCTTCAGAGAGATTGACTGGAGGTATCAGATGGCTTTGGATGCTGCGAGTTATGGAAATTTCAACACCAGATATCCTGAAAAGGCTTATGTGCTGATTGAGAACTTGGCGTCTAGCAATAGCACCAAGAATGCAGACTTTGAGTGGAAGAAGCAAGCTGGGAATTTGGATGGATCGCAGATTGCTGAGGTTCAAGCTAAGCTAGATTCAGTGCACAATCTTTTGATGGGAAAGAGGAAGAAGGATGTTTATTTTGCTGATGAGGATGAAGTGGAAGATGTTAACTACATTGGTGGTACTGGTTTTCAAAGTCAGAGATATCAATACCAGCAAAACAACAACCAAAACTTCACCAACAATTACCAGCCTACTCCTCTCAAGTCTCCAGAGAACAAGGTTGAATCCATGCTTGAACAGCTTCTTGAGGGACAGCAGAAGATGACAGTAGATTTTAATGGGAAGATGGATGCTATGTACACAGACCTAAATGGAAAGATTGAAGCTATTAGCATTCATCAGAAGAGGCTGGAAACTCAGGTCGCTCAGACTGCAGCAGTTGTGAAAAGGCAAGAAGGTTTTCTTCTAGGGAAAACAGTGAATCCAAAGGAATACGTCAATGCAATCACCTTAAGAAGTGATGAAGAGGTCGATCCAGGAGTGAAAATACGTCAATGCAATCACCTTAAGAATCTCCTCGATCTTGCTGAAGATGACGACGATGAGGCTCCCGAAAACGCCCCAGTATCGATCGATACCTCCCAGCATCGGTCGATACCCGTCCAAGGATCTGCCAAGGACGTTTCGAAGCAACAAGCATCGATCGACACCCTCCCAGTGTCGACCGACACGGAGACCGAGATCCATGAGCCTGGTATCGATCGACACCAATCTGGTATCGATCGACACCCTTCGCAGACCGACCCATAAATTTCGAAGAAGCCGCATATGACCGAGGAAACGGTTTACAAGCCTAAGATACCATACCCTCGACCACCTAGACATCTCAGGAACCCTATTACTGCGGAGAAGTTGCTCGCTTTTGAGAAGATGGTCAGGAGGATTCCCCACACTATATCTTTTGAAGAAGCTTTTGAAAACCGTCATTTGGAGTGTTACTTCCGAAATTGCAGAGAAACTGAGGAAGAGATCAAGGCACTCTTTATCAAAGCCAGAAGTACACCACCTCCGATGAAACAACTGAGTAAGAGGGAAGACCCATGAATATTCTCAGTTCCATGCTCTATCTCTGGAGTTAAATTCAAAGAGTCTATCGTTGACTCGGGGGCTAGCGTCAATGTCATGTCAAGGGAAATTGTAGAGAGATTGGAAGCTGATATTCGATCTCCCAAGACATATGTCACATTCGCGAACTGTTCCACATCACTTCCATACGGTATAATCCCTGATTTGATGGTTGAAGTAGGAGATTGTCTGATTCCTACTGATTTTCAGGTTGTGGAGATGAGTGCAAAATCTAGTACGCAGTTGATTCTTGGAAGACAGTTTATGGCTACGGTTGGTGCCATTATGGACACACCCAGCAAGAGAATCTCGTTCTCATACATTGACAAGGGGGTGTACTACAAAGCCATNGCGTCAATGTCATGTCAAGGGAAATTGTAGAGAGATTGGAAGCTGATATTCGATCTCCCAAGACATCTGTCACATTCGCGAACTGTTCCACATCACTTCCATACGGTACAATCCCTGATTTGATGGTTGAAGTAGGAGATTGTCTGATTCCTACTGATTTTCAGGTTGTGGAGATGAGTGCAAAATCTAGTACGCAGTTGATTCTTGGAAGACAGTTTATGGCTACGGTTGGTGCCATTATGGACACACCCAGCAAGAGAATCTCGTTCTCATACATTGACAAGGGGGTGTACTACAAAGCCATTCCTACTAGAGGAGCTACTACTCGTGTCTCTTGCATCGCTGTTGTCACAGGAGAGACGTTGGTAGCTGATCCTTTGGAAGAACCTTCTGTCATCACCAAGAAAGACGTCAAAACAGCTAAGGCAACGAAGAAGGTAAAGAGCAAAGGAGTAAAAGGTGCTCCCTCTATGACTTTAATCCCTCAGAAGTGTGATGGGGACTCGATTGAGTACAAGGTGATGTGCAAAGGAACCTCAAAACCATTCTCCAAGGCTAGAGTCATTCTTACCTCGGAGCTGAAAGAGAAAGGAAAAGAGGCTATAGAGAGCATGTTGAGTAGAACTCTGAGTCTGCAAGTGTCTAGTTGTAGAACTTACATGGGAGTGAGTTCTCAACCTCGCTCTGACTAATCACCTGAGCAAAGTCAAGCTCGTGACGTTAAACAAGCGCTTGGTGGGAGGCAACCCACTAGTAAGTCTGTATATAAGTCTTTTGTTTTTGTTTTTATTTTTGGTTTTATGTTTTGTGTATTGTGTTTTGCGTGAATCAGTTACAGAGGATCGATATCGACCGATACCACCTGACATCGATCGACACCACATGCATCAATGACGATGAGAAGAAGTTTATGTGTCGGCTTAAGCCTGGTATCGCTCGATACCAGTGCTGTGTGTCAGTTGACACCCCTACCCCAATTCGGTAACTTCTCTGATTTTCACGTTTCAACTCGACTATTATGTTTCTTTTACTGACTCTAGACTAGATAACACTGGGGACAGTGTTGTTCAAGTCTGGGGGAGGTAGTCGCTGGCATTGTGTTTGTTTTTCTTAGAGTCAGTTGTTTTTGAGTTGTCGTTTTATTGAGTCAAAATTTGTTGGAGACTATGATCGTGTTCTTGACTCTTTTGTTCTGACTTTGCTTCTAAGTGAACACTGTTACAGAATCAGTTACAGATCGACTAATGAAAAATCCAAAGGCTGACCAGTTAACTAGAAGACACACATGTTTCCAGCAAAGTTCTTTTAAAGTCTGAGCCAAATTTCTGCACTTCATCGACGTGGTTAGTATCCATAGAGCTTGATTCCTCATTCATATCTGACAAAGGAACCCATATGTTTAAAAGTAATAGTATCTCTCTCCCCTTCTGTTAATTAATAAATAAGTGCATGAAAAGATGAGATGATTTTCTCCTAAGTAGAGGGTTAGGAATGTTTCCAGCGATCCCATTATTTTACTTGGTGAGGAATGATCACACAAAGGTTAGAAGCGAGGCTAGGATTTTCCTATGATGCCATTATTCGCCTACACCCTTTGATACATTGAGAGGGAAGAACCGGGGATTCGGTGGCCAACACCATCAATACTCGCATCTCATACCTTGATGTGTATGTGCGAATCTAAAAAAAAAAAAAAAAAAGAGAATATGATAAGAAATAAGTCTGGGGGAGAGGAAAAGTGATACAAAAAGTGTGAAATTTGGTGGTTCCTTGTCATGATATTGTATGGGAAAGAATCTAAAAGGTTCTTGGTATTAATCACTGCGATGAAACTGGCGATGATGGGTTTAATTGAATGAAGCTGCGAAATAATGTGTGTAGTCTGGGGAAGCTACGAATGCCTAAGGAGAAGTACATGGTGGTTAGTCTTGGAACTGGTTAGGTGACATTTGGGTGCTTGGGAAAAGGGTCATTGCAATGTTTCATAAACAGGTGAGTCTCCGTGTTTTCAAACCTCTTTCTCTGGTTTAGTCTTCTATTTGCTTGAGGGCAAGCAAATGCTAAGTTTGGGGGAGTTGATATATCATGGTTTTTACCCCTTTTTGACCATGATATAGGTCTTGTTTTTAGAGTCTTTCTAGTGTTTTTGGAGTCTTTTGGAGTCTTTTCAGCTTTTAGGTACGTTTGGAGCATAATTGGAGACATTGAAGCATTCTGGAGCTTTTTGGAGCAAAGCAGATATTGTTTAGCAATTTGAAGCCCTTGTATCGATCGACACCACCTGGTGTCGATCGATACTGATACCATGAAGGAAGGAAGCGCGTCACTGCCCGAGTATCGATCGATACCACTTATGGTATCGGTCGATATCGTCGTCCATGGAAAAGGAAACGCGGCTTCTCTGAAGAGTTGAAGAATTGCAAAATTGTCCAGAAGACTTTATTATTTACAATTTAGCCCAAAACGTGTTTTAGGATTATAATTAGGTTTTTCAGCCACTTTTGTTGGCTAGGCTTTATTTTACTTTAGTTTTCTGTGAGAGAGCTTTGGAGGGAGACAAGTCTGAAATTCTGTTCGCCGGAGAGAAGATTTCGAACCCTTGTTTTACTCTTTTCTATTTATTTGATTTGATGATCTATTCAATCATGTTGATTGTTTCAATCTCCATGTCTGAGTAGATCCACTGTTAGGTTCAGGGTTCTCATAAGGATTTTCTCTGAATGTTAGGTTAATTAGTTAATTAAGATTCACCATCTAAATTAGTTCTTCACCATAGGTTGTTCTCATAACTAATTCTAGGTTGACGAATCTGGAACTTAGATCTTAGGATAATTGATTAGGCACGAGAGTGTGATTAATTACCTGATAGAACTTAAGGTGAGCAAAATAACTATTCGCAAAGAGATTTGGTTTAGTTGTTTTGTGAACAAATCAAACTTGAGCTAAAAGCTGGTTTAGACTTTAGGATTCGCAAAAAGATTTTGAATTCTAGGATTTAGACTTAGATAGTTTTCGCAACGAGAGTTGGTTAGCTATAGTTTAGTGATTTGAGTTCAAGAACCGCGCTAAATCTGAATCCTGTTAGTTAGTTTATCTCCATTCATTGAATTCCTGAGAAATACCCTAAGCCTATCTTCTTTCCAATTGACTTACGACTTGTTTAATTTACGCACTCGCATTTAATTACATTGTTTGGTTTAGCTTAATTCGAGTATATATAATCTACTGTGTGACTTTCTTGAGTTCTTGTGTTCGACCCCTACATATACTACAATAACTGCTTTAGTACTTATAGGGTATTAATTTGAGCATATCAAATTTGGTGCCGTTGACGGGGAGTCAATTTCGCCATTAGATTTTAGCTAAGAATTTCGTCTAAATCGTAGAGTATCGATCGACACCCTAGTGGTATCAGTCGATACCCGTCGCGTTTTTCGGTTACTTACATTCTTGACTTCGTGTTTCAGGTGCATGCCTCTTCGTGAAACCAGAAGGAACAAGAGCACTCAGCTAGTTAATCTTTCCAACGAGGAGCTAGCAAACTTGGAACGCACAATCAGGAAAGCAAAGAAGCCAGCAGAGATAAACAACCCATTGGTTTTGATTCGTGATGAGGCTGGTACTTTCAGAGACCGAGAGGGTCATTTGTGCAATGAGCGAGGGCAACGTCTTGACGAAGAAGGAAACATCATTGCCCCTGAAGTTGTCAATGAGCCTGCAACGCAATTTGGGCACGAGAATCTCGCGAATAATGTGGTTGATCGTGGTAGGACAATTGGAGAGTATAACATGCCTTATCAGTTCTATGCCAATCGATCATCGATTCGTCCACCTGCTTTCCAGAGGAATGACTTTGAGCTGAAACCTGCATACTTCATTCTTGTGGGTCAGCACCCTTTTCATGGTTTTCCTCATGAGCACCCCATGGATCATATTGAGAGGTTCGAGGACTTGGTCACTAACATCAAGTACAATGGAGTGTCCAACAAGTCCACCACAACGTTTTAAACAAGTCTACCACAACGTTTTAAACAAGTCCACCACAACGTTTTAAACAAGTCCACCACAATGTTTTAAACAAGTCCACCACGACGTTTTAAACAAATCCACCACAACGTTTTAAACAAGTCTACCACAACGTTTTAAAAAAGTCCACCATAACGTTAAACAAGTCTACCACAACGTTTTAAACAAGTCTACCATAACGTTTTAAACAAGTGCGTTTTAAACAAGTCTACCATAACGTTTTAAACAAGTCTACCAAAACGTTTTAAACAAGTCTACCACTATTAAGGGAATTTCGTCAAACAAGTGGTGTGCATACCTCATGAAGCCGCATATCAACCAAAAAACGATTGTATTGTTCGGCGGCGGAGCAGGTGGAATGGCGGTGGAGCAGAGACGGTCGAAGAAGAAGAAGAAAACAAAAGTCTACCACAACGTTTTAAACAAGTCTACCACAACGTTTTAAACAAGTCTACCATAACGTTTTAAACAAGTCTACCATAACGTTTTAAACAAGCCTAAAATAACGTTTTAAACAAGTCTACCATAACGTTTTAAACAAGTCTACCATAACGTTTTAAACATGTCTACCACTACGTTTTAAACAAGTCTACCACTATTAGGGGAATTTCGTCGAACAAGTGGTGTGCATACCTCATGAAGCCGTATATCAACCAAAAAACGCGAGTTTTCTCTCCTTTCACCGGGAACTTCTATCCTTTCACCAGAATATGTCGCCCCTCGTCGCCTCGTCAAACTCCCAAAAGAATCGTCGGAGTCGTGATAGAGAGAAGAAGAAGAAGAAGAAGAAGAAGAGAGAGAGAGAGAGAGAGAGAGAGAGAGAGAGAGAGAGAGAGATAAAGATAAGAGAGAGAGGAGAAAACGAGAGATAAGAGAGAGAGAGGAGAAAACGAGAGATAAGAGAAATGGAGAAAAAAAATTAAAACGGTATTTTGGCGATTAAAACGAAAATATGTACATGAATGTTTTTTACCAATTTTTGAAAGTTAGTTTAGTTAGAGGAAGGTGTGACAGAGTTATTCTAGTAATAATACAACATTACAAGATTATTCTAGTTATTATCTCTTATTTTATAGTCTTTAATTTTTGTTTTTGTACCTTGGGGTCGAGACGGAGGATCTCAATTCATNATAATGTTTTAAACAAGCCTACAATAACGTTTTAAACAAGTCTACCATAACGTTTTAAACAAGTCTACCATAACGTTTTAAACAAGTCTACCACTACGTTTTAAACAAGTCTACCACTATTAGGGGAATTTCGTCGAACAAGTGGTGTGCATACCTCATGAAGCCGCATATCAACCAAAAAACGCGAGTTTTCTCTCCTTTCACCGGGAACTTCTATCCTTTCACCAGAATCTGTCGCCCCTCGTCGCCTCGTCAAACTCCCAAAAGAATCGTCGGAGTCGTGATAGAGAGAAGAAGAAGAAGAAGAAGAAGAAGAGAGAGAGAGAGAGAGAGAGAGAGAGAGAGAGAGATAAAGATAAGAGAGAGAGAGGAGAAAACGAGAGATAAGAGAGAGAGAGGAGAAAACGAGAGATAAGAGAAATGGAGAAAAAAAATTAAAACGGTATTTTGGCGATTAAAACGAAAATATGTACATGAATGTCTTTTACCAATTTTTGAAGGTTAGTTTAGTTAGAGGAGGGTGTGACAGAGTTATTCTAGTAATAATACAACATTACAAGGTTATTCTAGTTATTATCTCTTATTTTATAGTCTTTAATTTTTGTTTTTGTACATTGGGGTCGAGACGGAGGATCTCAATTCATACGAGAATAAAGATGGGTGTATATAGTAACAGCGTCGTTTTAATAAGAGCGAGGTGCGACGTCATTTTACGTTTAATTAGTTTTCTGAGAGTGAGTAATTAGATTATCATGAAAATTTGAAATAATACGCGACACGCGCCCCCAAAAATCGGCGAACTAGAAGCGAAAACCAAAATCTCATCACAATCTTTCTCGACGTCTCCGCCACTTCGGAAGCGTCGCCGGCTGCTCCTTCAACCCAGAAGTGGTGACCAATCCTCTGCTCCATACCGTCTTCTTCTCTCTGTTTCATCATGTCTTCTTCTCTCCTTTTCGATCTAAAAAACAGAAGAAAGCTTATATACTCTATGTATATGTTCGAAGGTCGCTGGAATTTAGAGTTGGCGGAGTGCTCCAGCTTTGTTGATACTGATACCAATGGTGGAGAAGAGGAAATTGGCCATGGATCCTCCGACGAATCCACCGTCAAGGTTTCGTCTCCAGTTGTTCCTCTGCCACTTCCTCCTCCGCGTTTTTCTCTTCCGCGTTTTCCTCTTCCGCGTTTTCCTCCTCCGCGATCTCCTCTCTCTGCCATGGATCTGGCCGAAGAAAAGGCTCCCGATCAGTCGAAGTCAACGGTAATCACTCCTCATTCACCGTCTTTGGCAAAAGAGACCGATTCAGAAGAAATCTCGATTTCTTCTACCTCACCTATCTCAAAGACTTTCATCGGAGATAGGCCCTTGCCGGTCAATATACAACATCAGTCTGAGTTGGAAGCGGCGGTTTCAGCTCTTGCAAATCAAGGGAAGGAAATTTCCGGGAAGAACCTTCTTCCAGGTTCGGTCAAACCTCCTCTTTTGAAAGGTGTATGGGCTAAGAAGCTATCATTTGCTTCAACCTCTCATAAACCTCCTAGCAACTCCAGATTGGCACCGAATATCTGGCCTTCTCTATCTGTCTCCAAGAACAGTCGAAATCAACAGAGTCGTGAAGTGCAGGTGTTGCATAAACCAGCAGCAATGGAATATGATATCGGGTTTCCATGGGCAGCGAGAATGAACCCAGCATCAAGGAATCTCTATAGGGCAACTGAGCCAGAATTTCTGGATGACGGTACTCCAAAGGTAACATTTCCTCAACATGTCTTGTTGAAAGGATTAGAGAACCAAAAGGAGTACGTATTAGGACAATTTTATAGATGCTCCCCTCCGTCTGGTGGTTTAATATATGCAGTATTCAATAAGTTATGGGGAAGAAATTGCAGAATCACCATTAGGAAACTTGGTGAATCAAACTACCTCTTTCACATACTTGATGCATCGACTAGGACTTGGGTTATTCAAAGAGGCCTTTGGCATGTTGATGATTGTCTGATGTTTGTTGCCTCTTGGACTCCGGAAGCATCCCTAGCTATCCCTGAGATCAAAACAATCTCGGTATGGGTAACATTGAAGAAAATACCCAACATCTTATATTCTATCCCCGGAATAAGCCATATAGCCTCTGGGCTAGGTGATCCTATGGCAACTCACAAACCGAGGTTGGACCCCATTCTCATGGAAGATGCTAAGATTTTGATTGAGGTTGAACTAAGCAAAGCTTTTCCAACAAGAATAGCTGCTAGTGATGAAACTGGGTTTATCTCTATGGTTGATGTAGAATATGCATGGTTGCCTTCAAAATGCGGGAGGTGTGGTCAACTCGGACATAAAGTGAAGCGTTGTTTACAATCTGTAAATGATCCCGGTGTAGTTGAAAACTTAACCACATCTGTAATTACAACTATTGTTGAAGATTCCAACCCTTTAGCTACAAACTTGGGATTCGAGAATGTGATTGTTTCTACAACACATCCAATAGCCGATGCACCTATTAGCAATCATAAACCTATTAGGTCGCCTATTTTGGAGACTGACCAGATTTTACCAGCGAACGTCTCTCCTAGAGATCAAGATTACACTACTGTCCAAAAGGGAAATAAGAGACGTGTTCCTCATGAGGCTTCTATGGAAGAAGCCTATGACATTTCAAACACTGTTGTTGTTGCAACTGTTGCAGCTACATCAACTACGGCCTCTCCTTGTGAAGAGGCAAAACCAGCAACTCCACCTACCGATGCATATATCATTAGCCTTACTAATGCGTTAGTAAACGCCTACAATTCTTCACCATTTGGGTCTCCTCTAGATTTGGCAAGTTCTTCTACTCCCCCTTTATAAGTTTCATTGCCTAATGAAGGTGTGCAAGAGAATGTTTTCGGCAACAATCATTTTGGCGCCTTAGACTTGGGAGTTACAGGGTTTGAGATGGGTAATCTCCCTCAAAGGACACGAGGAGGAAAGCCAATAAAACCTACACAAAAGGTCCAAGAAATGCAATGGACTATAGTAAGAGGTCGAAGGAATAAGGGTCATGGTGGCCGAGGAGGTCGTGGTGACCGAGGAGGACGCAGATCTCCATCTTAATAACGTGTATAGAATCTTTCTAGATTTTACTATCCTCTCTTGAGAATTCTACTTTGTTGTAGAGCTCTCATTATGTTTTTCAAACTTTTTCAAAACTATATGGCCTTATAGTCATATCCTTGTAATATTTTTTTTTGTTTTTTAATTAATGAAAACCGTTTAACAAAAAAAAAAGAGTAATTAGATGATCAATCTCCACCAAACTAGAAAACACTGTCACCTCACCATATCTCTTTATTTCACAATCCTCGCCAAAACACGTTTTGGTTGGCCTCAAAAGTGAAAACGTAGCTTTTTTCCTAAAGGCAGATTCTCACGCTAAGCCTTGTTTGATTGTCATTTAGATTTTTTTTTTATCATATAGCATTTGCAAATTATTAACGTATATATGGATAAAGATGTTAATAACAGCCAAAATCTCTCCTCTCTCATGGCGATTGATTAAGCGATTCATCTCATCGAGAGAGGGAGATTCCTTCGACCCTTCTTAATGATGATTTTCTTTCTTTTTTACTCTTTTATTATCCTTTTTTTCTTTCTTTGTATCGATGATAGAAAATAAGAGCGATTGAGAATACGTTTTTCCATTTGTGTTTGCATATTCTCTTTCTCTGGGAATTTTTATCATCAGTATCCGGCGGTTTAATCAGTATGGTTAATGGATATGACCAAGGCGACCTATGGTTTGATCTGTCAACGGTTACGATATGATTTTTTTCGCCATCTCTGTATAATGATTTTCGATTTTGATGTCGGTGGGGAGCGATTCTATGATGATTCCACTAAGGCATCTTCAATCTACGTGGTGGAAAAGGCCCACTGCGATGTCACTCTAGCAAGATATTACCAATTTTCTATTGCACTCGTAGCGATTTCTTGCAAATGGTGCCTTAGTCGAAGAATCTGGGATCCCAGAAAATCATATGTTTTTGATCCGGGGATTGGAGTGATTAGGGTCAACAAAGATGATGGACGACGAATCTGGGATTTTAGTTCGATTCTTATCGGTGATTTTACTATGCTATATATGGAATTTCTAAGGAAGCAACCACCATGGAAACCGCCATGGAGGGTACGAGGGTTTGGAGCGGAAGACGTAATTTCTTTGTTGTATGACGACATTCGTACAGTCGTTGAAAATTGGCAATCTCATGTATTATTTCTATCGAAAGAATCAATAAATTGAGTTCTTATTCGAAAAATATTTTTAGTTCGTACTTGGGGATGTGTCAATGTAATACAACATGAGAAAGATTGAATAATAGCCAAATATCGCATCAGATCGAATGCAAATATGAGGAAGGGAAGTGTGGACACTCTTTTAGCGAGTAAAACTTCTCGGATAAAAGGATCGCCAAATTTCATTTTCGTTGTTTTGTTGCTTGTAATTTTCTATTTTATTTATTATGTTTGTTTATGTAACTTTTTTTATTTGTATCATCCCTACGTTTACTGATTAATATAATATAAGTTAAAAAAAAAAGATGTGAACTGCAAACGGTATCCTTTCATTTTTTTATTTGCGTTCATATTTTAATTTAAAATAACTACATCTTAATATTATTTAACTATATATTAAAAAAAAAAGACTATAAATTAGAAGTAAAATACTCCTATGATTATATAAACACGGTCATAATTGCGAAAATACTCCTATATATTAAAATAAACAATGATCGACACATAAAAGTCATATTTCACATTGTACTAACCAATCTAATCAATATCAAATATGAACATCAATGATCAAGATTTTGTATTGTCATTTCATCGAATTTCTTTATTTTCTAGCTAAGTTTCGGAGTTAAAAGGGGCAAAAAGAAAACTAATTTACACTGTGGGTATGAGTTTTGTTTTGAATCTCAACCTTTAATGATGGTTTGACGTTTGTATGCAAACGCTCCGAGAACCGCGCAGCCAGCGTTGTAAAGCACATAACGCCGGACGCTGTGAACACACCGTCTTTCACAAGGTAACACTCACCGTTTAGCCATCCTTTGTCGTATCTCTGCTCTCTGTTTGTAATCAACAAGAAAAAGCCCAACAAGGAAAACCCACCAGGAAAACCCTAACTTAAAACCCTATATAAACCGGCCGTGAGCTGATATTAAGATTTTTCGGTCTACTTCAATTACTCAAATTCCACTCATGTCATCATAGTATTTAAGGATCAATCCAAATGGGTTTAATGTCTCAATCACTAAAAATGCATATAACTACTTAATTCAAGCTAAATGAGTTGGTTTTTGGTTTAAATCTAACAAGCTAATTGCAAATTAAAATCAAGTAAACAAAGCTAGCAATACTAAACGAAGTTTAAAGACAATAAAAGGCGAATCCAAGGATGAGGTTATGGAACTAGAGTGACCAAATGGCTAATCTATGATGCTCAATACACACAATGCTAATCCCTAGGTTATGATAACTAATTATGACTAATCCTCTCTTAAAGCACTAATCACTTTGCTAATCACTAAATCAAGATCAAATTCTCATTTGTGATAAAATGATTAGCAAGCATTAAGATCAATGTTCAAATCAACCAATAAACACCTTAAGCAATTACTCTCATAGGTTAATAATGTTTATCTCTAACTAAGCTCTTTGGGGAATTTCATCAAACAGCTTGTGGGTGTGAAATTCCCTAAAGTCTAGATCAGCTCTCTCAAGCCTAATATGGCATTAAGCACACCTAGCAAGAAGAGAAATCATTAAACTAGACCCTAAACATCATAGATTATCCACTCAATCACCCTAAATCAACCCCATCTTCAAATCCTAAGAGACCATTCACTAACCATTAGGAACCCAACAAATCCTATGAAGAACATGTTAAATCCCATGATTAGATGATTAGATTGTTGATAAAGAAGAGATAGAAGATATAAATTAAAGAACTAAAGCTTAATTGCATAAATCAAAAGGAGATATCTCTTACAAAATTCTTAGAACCCTGAAAGGAAGGTTATTAGCAAGAAAAAAAGATAGATGCAAGAAAAATTAGGTTTAAAATATTTATAGTGAATAGTGGGTGAACCGGGTCAACCCGGGACAAACCGGGTATTGACCCGGTCGGGTCTGGGTCGAACTGGTCGTAAAGGCTTGTACCGACCGGGTGTTGGTCAGTACAACTGGGTCGGTACAGCTTTGCTCCTTGTGCCGGTCGGCTTGTACCGGTTGGAGATGGGTCGGTACGGGAGATGAGTTGGTCGATGCAAGGTGTGCTGGGTCGTGTGCCGGTCGATATCAGGTCGGTATGGGGTTGTGCTTCCATCCGGTACTTGTCCCTGTCCTAATGCCGATTGAGCTTGAGAAAGTCAATCTTGATCTTTGGGAATTTCACATCCACAAGGTGTTTGATGAAATTCCTCAAAGAGCTTAGTGAGAGATAAACAGATGAGAGTTTGATCTTGATTTAGTGATTAGCAAAGTGATTAGTGCCTTGAGAGAGGATTAGTCATAATTAGTGATTATAACCTAGGGATTAGCATTGTATGTGCATTTGACATCATAAATTAGCTATAATGTCACTCTAGTTCCATAACCTCATCCTTGGATTCGCCTTTTTATTGTGTTTAACCTTGTTTAGTATTGTTAGTTCTTTTTATTACTCTTAATTTGGATTAGTTTGTTAGATTAAACATAAAAACCACTTTGTCTAGCTTGAATTAGGTAGTTATATGCATTCTTAGTGCTTGAAACATCAAACCCATTTGGATTGATCCTTAAGTTCTACAATGATATGAGTAGTTTTGAGTAATTGATACGAAAAATATTTACTATCATCTATCTCAATCGAACCAGCTTCTTTGTGCAATCCTTGGGAGAATCGTATTGTTGGGTTCCTACGGGAAGGCAGTATCTGGGTGTCTCTAGGAATCGTTGTTGTGCTTTTTCCCTTGTATGAATTTACCCCATTTGATTGTGCTTGTTTTAGGATTAGACTTTCATAATAGTAATTCGCGTAATTGTCTGGAAGTGAACTGTGAGTCTCGTAAGGCTCATCCTCGCTAAGTAATTCCCATTATTCACCCCTCCTCTTCCCTTTGTTCTATACAGGTTAGTGAGGATCAGAATATGTCTATTATTGTTGATTGTGACATGGGCGTTTTCCTGGCGATCATGTGTGCTCACCATTGGACCCAAATCATGCGACTTAACCATTGGGGGTTAGTCTGCCAACCTAACATGTCCGAGTTCCTCGGTTTCTTTAGAGGCCCGAAATAGGGATGTTACATAGTTACTATTAGCTTAAGATAAGTTGAGTATGAGTGTTATATCGAGTCTTTGAAATCTTTTGAATTTTCGACCTAAATATTATTTGAATACTTATTTGATATGATATATCATGGTTTTTACCCCTTTTAAGCCATGATATAAGTCCGTTTTATAGAGTTTTTCTACTATTTTGTAGTGTTTTAGAGTCTTTTACAGGTTTTAGCACGTTTGGAGCATAATTGGAGATATTGGAGCTTTTTGGAGCATTTTGGAGCAAAACAGAAGTTCATGTAGCTGAGTACCCGATTTGAAGCCCTAGTATCGACCGACACCACCTGGTGTCGATCGATACTAATACCATGAAGGAAGGAAGCGCCTCACTGCCCGAGTATCGATCGATACCACTCATGGTATCGGTCGATACCGGCGTCCATGAAGGAAGGAAACGCGACTTTTATGAAGAGTTGAAGAATTGCAAAATTGCCCAGAAGACTTTATTATTTACAATATAGCCCAAAACGTGTTTTAGCACTATAATTAGGTTTTTGAGCCACTTTTGTTAGCTACGTTTTTGATTAGGCTTGATTCTACTCTGGTTTTTGGAGAGACAACTCTGAACTCCTGTTTCTTATTGATTTATTTGATGATCTATTCAATCATGTTGTTTTCATTCTCCATGTTCGAGTAGATCCCTTGTTAGGTTCAGGGTTCTCGTAAGGGTTTTCTCTGAATGTTAGGTTAATTGAATAATTAGGATTCACCATCTGAATTAGTTCTTCACCATAGGTTGTTCCTATAGCTAATTCTAGGTTGACGCATCTAGAGCTTAGATCTTAGGATAATTGATTAGACACGAGAGTGCGATTAATTACCTGACAGAACATAGGGTGAGCAAAATAACTATTCGCAAAGAGATTTGGTTTAGTTGTTGTGTGAACAAATCAAACTTGAAATAAAAGCTGGTTTAGACTTTAGGATTCGCAAAGAGATTTGGAATTCTAGGATTTAGACTTAGATAGTTTTCGCAACGAGAGTTGGTTAGCTATACTTTAGTGATTTGAGTTCGAGAACCGCGCTAAATCTGAATCTTGTTAGTTAGTTTATCTACATTCATTGAATTCCTGAGAAATACCCTGAACCTATCTCCTTTCCAATTGATTCACAATTTGTTTAATTTACGCACTTGCTTTCAATTACATCTTTTGGTTTAGCTTAATTCGAATCTACATAATCTATTGCGTGAATTCTGGAGTTCTTGTGTTCAACCCCTACTTATACTACAACACTGTTTTAGTATTTTTTAGGGTATTAATTTGAGCATATCAGCCATTACGCCATACGAATCATTCGATTAGTTCTCCAAAATATAATATATATATATATATGTAAAATCCGTTTAAAAAAATTATAAATCTCAAGTGTTGTCACAAATCAATGACATATTTTGCCACTTTTTGCGATTCTTTTATGTTTCAAGTCACAAATTAGGGGTAAATTATATCTAAACCCTAAATGTCATTTATTTAAATCTTTACAACTTGCATGTTAAAGAACATATAATTTTATACAAAATATGTACATAACTTATAAACCTTTTAATTAATATGAACTAATTTAATAATTACTAAAACCAAATTATAAGGTTTATACTTTAATGACATAGAAATGTGATATAAACCATAAGGTTTATACTTTAATTATAAGGTTTCCAAAACCAAATTATAAGGTTTGTACTTTAATATTATAACATTTCCAAAACCAAATTATAATGTTTTCAACTAATTTTTGCAAACTTTGATATTTTCATAGTTTTATTGGATTAGTTACCTTAAGTATATAAATGTTCAAAATCCGTATGTGGAATTAGTGAATGGTAGCTATGATTAATGTTTGGACCTAGGACCATCGAACTGCCTTTTACGTTTGGAAAAGATAGATAACATAAAAGAGATCTCATTCTAGGACTAGAGAAAATGTTTAATTCCCATTATATCTTCACAAAGAAATATTACATATATAAGGGTGATGAAAAGAATATTACATATATGAATCTCGATATTACATTATATCATAGTTACACATATATATAATCGACTGTCACTAGTCATAATCATACTGATGGTCTGTGTATGCAACCATTTGCACATGCACAAGCACGCCTTGAAATACACTGCCTTTTACACTGTATCGTCCATATCCCACGGTCGAGAAATCGGGTTGATTTGTTTTGGATAAACTAGATAGTTGTCAAGTATGGCTGATGAATAAATAACCAAAGAAAAAAAGGGTGGATGGTTAGATAGTAAATCCGAAAGGGAACATTGAATGACATGGATCGAATCAATGGAATGATTAAGAACAGGTTTTGATCAAGTATTAACTACAAAAGGCTTAGTCAAGGTCAAAAACGGATCAGCTGAGCTAGCAGAGCTTCTAGTTTTCTCTACCAATAGATACCATTTTATTCGACTAAGTTTTCCACTACAAGAAAACTGCGTTTTGGCGACTGCAAATGGCGACTAATTATTTAGTCGTTAAAGTTGCGACTACTTTCCGACTATTGGCGAGCAATAAAGTTTAGTCGTAATTGAGTCGCTGTTTTACGACCAAAGTATATAGTCGCTATAATAGTCGCTATTGTATGACTAATTTACGACAACATTTCAGACGGGATATAATAGTCGCGTAATAGTCGCTAATTTAGCGACTATTGGGCGACTATTTCGGCGGGTCGCACTGTAGTCGGTAAACAGTCGTTAAACACCGGTGGAAAACACGTGTAATTCGTTTTGGGGTTGGTGTACCGGTTTTATGCGACTACATTATGTAGTCGCCTTTCAGACGCCGTGTAGTCGCTATGTAGTCACCAGAAATGTCTATATAAGCAAAATTCACCCCATTTCTTCTCCTCATTCCATCTCAAAAACAAAAAAAAACAAAAAAAAACAAAAAAAAACCAATAACAAAAAAATTCAGTTTTTATTAGTTAAATAATGTCAGGAAATTACAATTATAGTAATTTCCGGGAGTGCATGTATAAGAGGTTCGATGAAGAGACGGGAAATTTCTCGGCAGAGTTCACAACGGGGGTGGAGCAATTCATGACATTTGCAAATAGCCAGCCTCTAACACAGAGTTATGGCGGTAAGTTTTTCTGCCCTTGTAGTGTTTGCAAGAACGAGAAATTTATCCCGGGGACAAGAATTTGGAATCATCTTTATAGCAGAGGATTTATGCCAGATTATTATGTTTGGTATAAGCATGGGGAAGAAATCAATATGGTGGATTTAGGATCGAGTTATGTTGATACGACGTATATAGGTGGGAGTGAAGAAGTGGGTAATGTAGTAGAAGATAGATATGTGGATATGGTGAATGATGCATTTTGTCATAACGTGAGTTTTCATAACTATCATCAAGGTGATACTAGTTATCAGAATGTAGAAGAACCGGTACGTAACCATTCAAAAAAATTCTACGACTTGTTAGAAGGTGCAAATAATCCACTATACGATGGTTGTCGTGAAGGTCACTCGTAGTTATCCTTAGCTGCTCGAGTCATACAAAATAAGGCAGAATATAATATGAGTGAAAAGTTAGTGGATTCGGTTTGTGGAATCTTGACAGACTATTTACCAGAAGGAAACAAGTCAACCGGTTCACATTACGAGACAGAAAAATTGATGCGCAATTTAGGTCTCCCATATCATACAATTGATTGTTATATTAACAATTGTATGATCTTCTAGAAAGATGACGAGAATGAAGATAAATGTCTGTTTTGTGGTGCACAAAGATGAAAGCCTAAGGACGATCGACGTAGAACTAAAGTACCATACAGTCGTATGTGGTATCTAGCTATTGCTGACAGATTAAAGAGAATGTATCAGAGCGAGAAGACTGCAGCGGCAATGAGATGGCATGCCGAGCACCAAGCAAAGGAGGGAGAAATGGGTCATCCTTCTGATGCGGCGGAGTGGAGATATTTTCAAGATCAAAATCCCCGGTTTGCCGAAGAACCCCGTAAAGTTTATCTTGGATTATGTACGGATGGGTTCAATCCATTTGGCATGTCTCGTAATCATTCGCTGTGGCCTGTGATCTTGACGAAATATAATTTACCCCCGGGTATGTGCATGAATACAGAGTATTTATTTCTTACAATTCTGAATTCTGGGCCAAATCATCCGCGAGCTAGTCTCGATATCTTCCTCCGACCTCTTATTGAGGAGTTAAAAGAGTTGTGGTCTAATGGCGTCGATGCATACGATGTGTCCTTGAATCAAAATTTTAATCTAAAAGCAGTGCTGATGTGGACGATAAGTGACTTTCCGGCGTATATCATGTTATCCGGATGGACAACCCATGGTAAATTGTCTTATCCAGTTTGCATGGAAGATACAAAGTCTTTTTATCTACCTAATGGAAGGAAGACGTGTTGGTTTGATTGTCACCGAAGATTTCTTCCTCATGGTCATCCACTGAGGAGGAATAAAAAAGACATCCTAAAGGGAAAAGACGCTTCGAGAGAGTATCCACCTCCGTCTTTGACCGGTGAGCAAGTTTATTTCGAGTGGTTGGCTGGTGTAAATCCATCGAAAACAAAGGATGTTGGTGGAAACAGTCACGAAAAGAAGAAGTCGGGCTATGGGAAGCAACATAACTGGCACAAGGAAAGCATATTCTAGAAGCATATAGAGAAGAATTTCCGTCATTGTCACAAGGAAAGCATATTCTGGAAGCATATAGAGAAGAATATTCGTACTGGAGGGACCTCAATCTCCGTCATTGTCTTGATGTGATGCATATAGAGAAGAATTTTTTAGACAACATCATGAATATTCTTATGAGTGTGAAGGGTAAATCGAAAGACAACATCATGTCAAGATTGGATATAGAACAATTTTGTTCTCGGCCACACTTACATATTGATAGTGAGGGTAAAGATCCTTTCCCATCCTTCACATTGACAGAAGAAGCCAGAAAAAGTTTACTGGAATGTGTGAAACATGCGGTTAAGTTCCCAGATGGTTATTCGTCAGACTTAGCTACTTGTGCTGATATGGACAACCAAAAGTTTTCAGGCATGAAGAGTCATGACTGCCATGTTTTTATGGAGCGGTTACTTCCATTTATCTTTGCAGAACTCCTAGACCGGAATGTCCACCTTGCGTTATCAGGTACTAATTACGACTATTTCTTTAAATATGATTATAGTAATTTATATAGTAATCTCATGCAATTTTCACGTATATTGTAGGGGTTGGAGCATTTTTCCGGGACTTATGTTCAAGAACTTTGCATAAAAGTCGCATTCAAATTCTAAAACAGAACATAGTTTTAATCCTATGAAATTTAGAAAAGATCTTTCCACCTTCATTTTTCGATGTGATGGAGCACCTGCCTATACATCTCCCCTATGAAGTTGAATTAGGAGGCCCTGTCCAGTATAGGTGGATGTATCCTTTTGAAAGGTTTTTTAAAAAGTTGAAAGGGAAAACAAAGAACAAAAGATATGCGGCAGGATCGATTGTTGAATCATATATCAATGACGAGATTGCTTATTTCTCAGAGCAATACTTTGCTGCGAATATACAAACGAAATCAAGGTAAATGCTAAAATCAGTCACATCATGTCCACTTTGCCATTTAATTTGTATACACATGCTATGTATTTTAATGTGAAATCAAGGTAAATGCTAAAATCAATGACATCATGTTTTGGCATTTGTTACTCATTGTCAGATTAACAAGATTCGAGGAAGGTGAAGTCCCCGTATATCATGTCCCTGGAGTACCTTCTATATTTACTCACGTAGGCCGTCCAAGTGGAGAAATGCATGAAATATGGCTCTCAGAGAGAGACTATCAATGCACACATGCATAGGTTTTACGAAATTGTGACTATTTTCAGCCAATTGAGAGGTATATAAGTTGGCATCGCTCCCAGTTTGCGTTTCAATATATATAATCTTTGTTTAATTTCTCATATTTGTGTTGGTCTTGTGTAGTATGTTCGAGGAATTTATTTCTGCAAAATATCCAGGACTTTCCGAAAAAGAATCCGCCGCGAAAAGAGCTGACGAATATCATTTATGGGTGAAAGAATATGTATGTCTCAAAAATATTCATAACTATTGATATGTGTCATTTTTACATGTTTTAAACCCCTTATTTTAGTGTGTTTTGTCCCCATTCATACATTTTTTGTAACATATCCATTTATAAGTGTCTCCTTTAGCTTTAGGAGTGTGTTTTAGAGTCTTAGGTTGTGCATTTGCATGTACATACCATTTTTAGTCGTTTTCAGGTACTCATGGAGTTAGTAGGATGTGGAGAGCCGACATGGAGGGACAACGGGGCAAGAAAGAAGAGGAAAAGATGACGGAGTCCCTGAGAAGCAATTTTATCGGTCACCTGGCCGATAAAAGGGACCGAGAAAATGCCCGTCTCGTGCCAAGAAGAATTGCATCTCCTGTGAAGGTTTTATCGGCCACCTGGCCGATAAACCCAACCGATAAAAAGGAAGATCACCAAGCCAAAGACGTCAAGTTTCTGTCAAGTTCCTGTGAAGGTTTTATCGGCCACCTGGCCGATAAACCCAACCGATAAAAAGGAAGATCACCAAGCCAAAGACGTCGAGTTTCTGTGAAGGTTTTATCGGCCACTTGGCCGATAAAACAGACCGATAAAGACGAATGATGGAAACCGAAGAATTGACGTTTCTGCAATCTGTTTTATCGGCCACTTGGCCGATAAAAGCAACCGATAAAATAAAGGTTTAAATTTCAGAATCAAAAACACATGACCCAGCCTCCAAAAACAGTTCCTAAAACGTGTTTTTCACTATTTGGCCCACTATCTCTTCTTCTTTGTCGGCCAGACCTGTATAATAACTGGTTTTAAGACCAGAAAGACCAACTTTTTATGACTTTTAACAAAAATCTCTTGAGAGAAAACCCTTGTTCTTAATAAAAGATTGGAAATCCTTTGAAGATCTAGTGAAGTTTTCTTCAATCTTTTTCTACTTTTCATCTTACTTTGCTTATGGCTTTCATTTGTATGGTTTGTATTTGTGATTTAGTTATGTGTGAGTAGCTCTTTTAGGGTTCTTGAGTGAAGTAGAATAGGGTGAT
The DNA here is from genome assembly GCA_002933915.1 of Eutrema heterophyllum. Lineage (NCBI taxonomy): Eukaryota > Viridiplantae > Streptophyta > Magnoliopsida > Brassicales > Brassicaceae > Eutrema > Eutrema heterophyllum. The sequence goes on from PKMM01040139.1 coordinate 50,941, forward strand.
TCTGGGTCTGCTCTTGATGTTTAGGAATTAGATTACTTGAAATCCTTGTTCATTAAGTGTTCTTAATGCTAGATTGACCTTGATCTAGTTGATCTAGAACCTATGGAGTTTCATCACCCGGAAGGTGTTTGATGAAAGTCTTGAACAGATTTAATGAATGCTTTTCATATCTTAGCCAACGGAAGTTGTAGTCTAAGGTGAATTGTGGCTATTTGGACTTGTATTTAATGCTTGTTAGTCATAGAATCGCAAACAGAAGTTTATGACGGTTTATGATTAAGAAAGGGGTTAATACCATTGACATGGATTAATCTTTAGTAGTGATCTAAGGCCTAAGGAGATATTTAGTTGAATGCTTGAGCATCTTGAATAGATTAAAGGATCACCCGAGTCGTTAACTTTACCCGAGAATTCGTTTGTCTAAATCGATATTAAACGCTCTTTTGATTACTTTGTTTTTCGTTTATTGAAATTGAAATTGTGTCATGTCACTTATTAAATTTTGTATGTTTCAATTTGTTCTAATCAAAACCAAACCGAATCATTGCTTAGATTAGATAACATCATGTATTCTTAGTGCGTCGTTCTTATTTCTCTATGGATTCGATCCGTAAGTGCTGCAATGACATGCCATTAGATTGAGGCATTAATTGTGCACAGTGGGTAATTGTGCGGACCGCGAAAAAGTCCATTATCAATTTGGCGCCGTTGCCGGGGAAATTAGCAATAACCATTAGGATTTAGATGCTGTTTGAGACTAAGCTGTTACTAATCTTTTTCACTTCGATTTCTCTTTGTCTTGTTCAGGTGCATGAACACGAAGTCAAGTGGAAGTGCAAATCTTGTTGAACGTGTCGACGACATACGCGCACTAGAAAGAGCAAACACGAGAGCAAGACAAGAACGGGAGCGACACATTGAAAGGCTAGGTATGGAGGCAGTACAAGAACCTCCAATTGAACACCAAGAAGCTGCATCACATGGTGTTGGTCACCAAGGTGTTGGTGTGAACCAAAACCACCCACCACGACCGCCTAGACCCATTGGAGCCGGTGATGCTCCAAACACTCATGCTAACCCCAAGGGATAACTCCACCACCGGTCGAAAACAATAATTTTGAGATCAAATTTGGTATTATCTCCATGGTGCAAGGCAACAAGTTCCATGGGTTGGCCATGGAGGACCCACTAGACCACTTGGATCAATTCGATCGCATTTGTGGGATGACTAAGATCAATGGCATCTCTGAAGATGCATTCAAGCTGAGATTGTTCCCTTTCTCTCTGGGAGACAAGGCACATCAATGGGAAAAGAACCTTCCAACTGGATCAATTACATCATGGGACCAATGCAAGAAGGTTTTTCTTGCAAAGTTCTTCTCCTACTCAAGAACGTCGAGACTCCGTAATGAAATATCCGACTTTATTCAAAGGAACAACGAGAGCTTTTGTGAAGCTTGGGAGCATTTCAAGGGTTATACCATGCAGTGTCCTCACCACGGTTTCTCAGATGAGTCTCTACTCAGCACTCTTTACCGCGGTGTACTACCCAAGTTTCGCATGCTACTTGATACAGGAAGCAACGAAACTTTCTGGGGAAGGAAGTCGATGAAGGAATGGAGCTCGTGGAGAACTTGGCTCTAAGCGATGGGAATTACAATGAAGACTATGACCGATCTTCGAGAGGAAGCGGTGACTTTGAAGATCAAAGAAAAAAGGAGATGAAGATTCTTAACGACAAAATGGACAAGCTTTTGAATGCTTCTCAAAAGTCTGTCAATTTTGTAGGAGATGTTGATGGAAGCCAAGGAATTCAGTATGATGGGGGAAGATGACAATGAGCAAGCGGAAGTCAACTACTTGGGTGGTCAAGGGGGCTACCAAGGTGGCTTCAACCCCAACTATAGGAATCATCCAAATTTCTCCTATAGGAGCAACAATGTGGCAAACCCTCAAGACCAAGTGTATCCTCAACAAAACACTCAAGGTCAAGGTCTCCAACAAAAGAGCTTCATCCCTTCCAACCAACAACGGACATTTGTTCCAAGGAACAACTTTCAAAGCAACCAAGGTGGGTTTAACCTAAGCAACCATCTGCACGACCATGTTTTGGACAACAAGGGCAAGCAAGCAACACCACTCCACAAGATAACGAAATGAAAACAATGCTTCAACAACTCTTACAAGGCCAAGCTAATGGAGCAATGGATTTGAGCAAGAAAATGGCGGAAATCCACAACAAGGTGGATTGCTCTTACAATGACCTCAACTCCAAATTCGAGGCATTGTCGTCTAAGTTCAAGCAAATGGAGGGTAAAGGTGTTTCTTCTTCATCACGACCTCAAGGCACTTTACCGGGCAAACCCGAAGCCAACCCGAAAGAGTTTTGCAATGCTATTACATTGAGAAGCGGAACAGAACTCCCCTCTAGGGAACTTCCAACAACGGAACTTAATGATGGCGTTGAGAAACAAGAAGAAGAAGTGGTCATTGAGATGAATGGAGATGAAGTAAATATGAAGAAAAAGACCAAGGAGACGCCAAAGAGAAAAGAGACTCTTTTCGTACCACCACCTTACGAGCCCAAGCTCCCATTCCCGGGCCGCTTTAAGAAACAACTCATGGAGAAATACATGGCGATTTTTGACAAGCAAATGGACAAGGTCCAAATGACTATGCCCCTGGTTGATGCTTTCCTACTAGTCCCTCAATACAACAAGTTCCTTAAAGACGCGATCAAAGACAGAACGAAGGAGCTGGAAGGGATGGTAATACTTACCCATGAGTGCAGCGCTATTATTCAAAAGAAGATTGTGCCAAAGAAACTTGGAGATCCGGGAAGCTTTACGCTTCCTTGTGCTCTAGGACCTCTTGCCTTCAACCACTGCCTTTGTGATCTTGGAGCAAGTGTGAGCTTGATGCCGCTGTCAGTTGCAAAACGCCTCGGTTTCACCCGTTACAAAGTCTGTAGAATATCTCTAGTTCTAGCGGACAGGTCGGTGAGACACCCAGTTGGATTACTTGAGGACTTGCCGATCATGATCGGGAATTTTGTGGTGCCTACCGATTTTGTGGTTCTAGAAATGGATGAAGAACCCAAAGATCCTCTTATCTTTGGAAGACCGTTCTTAGCCACCGCCGGTGCAATCATCGATGTAAGGAACGGAAAAATTGACCTCCACTTGGGCAAAGACGATGTTCTTCAATTCGACATCAATGATGTGATGAAAAAGCCCACAATAGACGGTCAAGCCTTCTACATAGAAGCTATGGAAGAATTGGCGGATGAACTACTAGAAGAACTAGCCTTGGAAGATCATCTCCAAGTGGCGCTAACTAAGAACCAAGGAGAACATGGGTTTCTTCATGCTGAGAGTGTTGAGTACGCAAGGATACTTGACTCGCACAAAGCACTTGTTGGGGAGAGTTCATTCTTGGAACTACGACACGAAGAACCTGTCGATTTGGAACACAATGCAAGTGCTTCAGATATTGACTTCATGAGTGCTTTGGATGTTGATCTTGATGACGAGCAAGAAGCTAGCAATGGTGAGACTAGCTTTGATGATGATTGGAGCGAGCTGAAAGCCCCAAAGGTGGACCTTAAACCGCTCCCAATTGGACTGAGGTATGCGTTCTTAGGTCCAAACGAGTCTTACCCGGTGATAGTTAATGATGAGCTTAGTGAAAATGAAATTGTCACCCTTTTGAAGGAATTGAAAAAGTTTAGGAAAGCCATTGGATATTCACTTGATGATATTAAAGGAATTTCCTCATCTCTTTGCACACATAGGATCCATCTAGAAAATGAATCGATGACTTCTATCGAGCATCAAAGAAGGTTAAATCCTAATTTGAAAGAGGTTGTCAAGAAAGAGATTCTTAAGCTTTTAGATGCGGGGATCATATACCCTATCTCTGATAGTACTTGGGTATCCCCGATCCATGTGGTACCTAAAAAAGGTGGAATTACGGTGATAAAAAATGAAAAAGATGAACTAATCCCAACTAGGACTATCACCGGTCATAGGGTGTGTATTGATTATCGAAAGCTTAACTCCGCCACTAGAAAATATCATTTCCCTCTTCCCTTCATTGATCAAATGCTAGAAAGACTTGCAAACCACCCATATTATTGTTTTCTTGATGGGTACTCGAGATTCTTTCAAATCCCGATTCACCCTAATGACCAAGAGAAGACGACATTTACATGTCCATATGGTACCTTTGCTTATCGAAGGATGCCATTTGGACGCACCCGCAACTTTTTAGAGGTGCATGATGTCGATCTTCTCGGATCTAATTGAAGATATGGTAGAGGTCTTTATGGATGATTTTTTGGTATATGGTGCCTCGTTTGCTGCTTGTTTGTCGAATCTTTACAGGGTACTCACTAGGTGCGAGGAGACGAATCTAGTCTTGAATTGGGAGAAGTGCCATTTTATGGTGCGTGAAAGCATTGTGCTCGGCCATAAAATCTCGGAGAAGGGCATTGAAGTGGACAAAGCAAAAATCGAGGTCATGATGAGCCTAAAACCGCCAACCACGGTGAAAGGAATACGAAGCTTTCTAGGCCATGCCGGTTTCTATAGACGGTTCATCAAAGATTTCTCCAAGATAGCGAGACCACTCACTAGGCTTCTATGCAAAGAAGTAGAATTTGTCTTCGATGACGAGTGTTTGAAAGCATTCTTGGAGATCAAGGAAGCTCTTGTGAGCGCCCCGATAGTGCAAGCACCGGACTGGAGTCTCCCTTTTGAAATCATGTGTGACGCCAGCGACTTTGCGGTTGGCGCGGTTTTGGGTCAGAAAAAAGACAAAAAGATCCACGTAATCTACTATGCAAGCAGAACCATGGATGATGCCCAAACAAAGTATGCAACCACAGAAAAGGAGCTATTGGCGGTAGTATTTGCTTTTGAGAAGTTCCGCTCATACCTGGTTGGATCAAAGATCCTGGTATACACAGATCATGCCGCCTTGAGACACTTAATAGCTAAGAAGGATGTTAAGCCGAGGCTTCTAAGGTGGATTCTTCTTCTACAAGAGTTTGTAATGGAGATTAAGGACAAGAAAGGTATCGAAAATGGAGTAGCGGACCACTTGTCTCGGTTAAGAATTGAAGAAGCAATCCCAATAGATGATTCTCTCCCCGAGGAACATCTAATGCTCATGAAGATTTTGAAGAAAACCTATCACACTAGGTTGAAACTCGAGAAAGCCAAAAGCTTGACGGAGCAAGACTTGCCTTGGTACGCTGATTTCGTGAACTATCTAGCTTGTGGAAGAGAACCACCAAACTTGGATAGCTACCACAAAAAGAAGTTTTTCAGAGACATCGCCCATTTCTTTTGGGATGAACCCTACCTCTACAAGCAGTGTTCAGATGGTCTTTACCGGAGCTGCATTCCGACCGAGGAGGTGAATGGCATATTATACCATTGCCATGGTTCGATCTATGGAGGACACTTTGCCTCATTCAAAACCGCAACCAAAGTGCTCCAATCCGGTTTATGGTGGCCAAGTTTATTCAAAGACGCTCACGCCTACGTTTCGTCGTGCGATGCTTGCCAACGAAAGGGGAACATAAGTAGAAGGGATGAGATGCCCCAAAACCCCATCTTAGAAGTTGAAGTGTTTGACGTATGGGGAGTTGACTTTATGGGACCGTTTCCTTCTTCTTATGGAAACCAATACATCTTGGTAGCGGTTGACTATGTCTCCAAGTGGGTTGAAGCGATTGCTAGCCCAACAAACGATGCAAAGGTGGTTCTAAAACTTTTCAAGTCAATCATCTTCCCAAGGTTTGGGATTCCAAGAGTGGTGATTAGTGATGGTGGAAGTCATTTTATTAACAAGGTGTTTGAAAGCTTACTCAAGAAGCACGGAGTCAAACACAAAGTTGCCACGCCTTTTCACCCTCAAACAAGCGGGCAAGTAGAGGTTTTGAACCGCCAAATAAAAGCTATATTGGAGAAGACAGTGGGAAATTCAAGGAAAGATTGGGCCAAGAAGCTAGATGATGCTTTGTGGGCATACCGAACGGCTTTTAAGACTCCAATTGGAACCACACCATTCAACCTACTCTACGGGAAGTCGTGTCATTTGCCCGTTGAATTAGAGTACAAAGCATTGTGGGAGGTGAAGCTCCTCAACTTTGACATTAAGACAGCCTCGGAAAGGCGTCTTATCCAACTGCACGAGCTAGATGAGATCCGTTTGGACGCCTATGAGAGCTCAAAAATATATAAGGAACGAACCAAAGCATTTCATGACAAAAAGATTGTCAAGAGGGGTTTCACATTTGGAGAACAAGTGCTGCTCTACAATTCCCAGTTGAAGCTGTTTCCCGGAAAATTAAAGTCAAGATGGACATGACCGTTCAAGGTTAAGGAGGTGCAGCCTTACAGTGCAGTAACACTTTGGAACAAGACCGGTGGAGAATTCACGGTGAATGGACAAAGACTCAAACCGTACTCAGCATCTGACTTCATAGAGGAGGAGACCTCGGTTTCTCTCTCTAACCCACCACCCGTCTGAAAAGGTACCAAACGTCAAGCTTAGTGACGTAAAACAAGCGCACTCGGGAGGCAATCCCTAGGTATTATTTGTACATATCTATATATGTGTGATGTGTTTCTGTTTCTTTGATTTGTTTTCATGTGTTTGGAGTGTTTGTTTTATGTGTTTTGGTCTCAGAGGCTTTGAAGGCATCAAAAGGAGTAATTCGGGAACAAAGACGTGAAAATCGAACTGACAAAGCATTTTATCGGCCAACTGGTCGATAAAACGGGCCGATAAAACGGTTACAAAACGTCAAAGAAATATCAAGTCTCTGCCAACCATTCTATCGGTCACATGACCGATAGAGATGCTCGATAAAAAGGCTAATCCTCATGACGCATCTACTACTCTCTAGTGATGAATTTTATCGGTCCCCTGACCTATAAACCAGACCGATAAAACGGCCGATCTTCATGAAATATATGTTTCTTCCTGGTAAGCATCTTTATCGGTCACATAACCGATGAAACCGGACCGATAAAACGTCAACGCTTTCTTTCATGTTTCTGGAAATCGATTTCATCGGTCACATAACCGATATTCCGGACTGATAAAAGCCCGAGGTACATTTTTCAATTCCAGATTTTCGGTTTAGATCGGTTAAATCATTATAAAAGAAAAACCCCTTTCCCCTTCTTCTCTCTCACTTTCGTGACACCCCTCTCAAAAACACATACCCAACTTTCGATTTTTCAAAGAAAAATCTCTTGGTTTTCAGAAGTTTAAAACTCGATTTCACCTTTCATCAACTCCTTTGCACTTTTCGGCCATCACATCATCAAATCTCCAAGGTATGAACATCAAATCCTTCTCCCTTCTCCAATTTTCTCAAGGTATGATCTTTTGCTTAAGTTCGTAGAACCCCTTGAAAAGGGTTAGATAGGGTTCGAAATTGATTGTTTATGGCTGGGTTATGGTAATTAATCCTTGAGTTGTGAATTTCATGAGCTAATTACCAAGATTCATGAAGAAATTTGGAAATTTCACACTTAGGGTTCATGAAAACGAATTCTGAAATTTTTTGGGGAAATCCACAAATTATTTGGGCATTATGTTCCTTAGACTCAGCATTGTTAAGCATGATCATTCTGGAATGATAGCTTGCTCAAATCCCCCCTTAATTTCAGTTTTTGTTTTCTTGAAACAACTTTGATGTGTGTTGATGGAGTTGCAAAATTAGGATAAACTGTAGATTGCATATCACTTAATGCTAATGAGCTATAGAGAGCGGATTCTTGATGTATATGCCGTTGCCTCGTTGTGATGTTTATTGCAAAAAAAATTTTAGGCACTAATGGAAGGAACTCGTCGAAATCCTCCTCGCCAAGCGAAACAAGCAACGAGAAACACATCTGAAGCAACAGGCTCTCGGGCATCGAAAGCAATAAGCTCCCGGGCATCAAAATCAACAGCCCCCAAGCCGACCGCTAAGTCTAGAGGCAAACGACTTGCCGCTTCCAAGAAACCACAAGCGGAGGAGCAGGTTCCGGAATTCGATTCCGATGACGAGATGGAGTACACGGAGAAAGAGATGAAGGATGCCAGGGCATTCCACTCTGTCAAGATGATGGCCACGCGAGGCCTTTCCCAAGGGCCGCTGATCACAATGGAGCTGTATGAGGAAATAACAGCGGTGCTAAATAACATGGGACTAGGTTTCTTGGCAACTTACAGACCATTCACGTACCCGGGACTGACAAGAGAGTTTTTGTTAACGGTGGAGCTAAGTTACAAAACGAAGAGTAGAAAGAAACCAGAGGAAGGGCTTTTGACGTTCAAAATCCAAGCACAACCCTACCAGCTCTAGATCGAAACTATATGCGAGATCTACGGGTTCCCAATGCGAGAAACCTGACCATCCGCTTTGTGGCAAAACTCCTATGTAACACCATATTTGCCCGATATGATACGAGCACAGTCCACCAGGTTTGCCTCCTTTATCAAGGAGTGAAACCCTACCTCCGCGGATTCTTAGATCAACTGGGACACGGTGCAAACTTGGGTTGGTTGTTTGCAAATAAGCTCACCAGTTGCCGTTCTTGGGTCCACACAACGACTGAACCACAACTTTTTATTGGCGGAATGCTAGTACCGATCTTCAATAAGATTGGCATCGATCTAACGACAGAGTACATTGAGCCAATCAGAGACTGCCTCGACCAAGCTTACCTCGCTAGATGTGACTTCCTCAAAGACGTGGGAGACGAGTCTGTCTTCATGTACATGTACGAGACCCGCGAAGGAAGGAGGCGCCTAATCAAGCTGCCAAACGCCGCCAAAACCACTCTCAGAATCCAGGACAACGTAGTCTTCAACCACAAAGGAGACGCTGACGTACGTCCAACATCGCCAACAGCGGAACCCGTTCCCATTCCACCGCGACGATCGAGAGTGAGCGAGAGAGAGCTGCCAACTCTCCCGTACCTGCGGATGAAGCCACAAACCGCTCGAGAGAAGTTTTTCTACAACTGCTACAAGGTACAGCAAAAGATTAACAAAATTACTAACAACAAACTCGAGTGGTTCAGGAAGAAGCTGAAGAAGATGCCAGGGTATGTGTCTGATGACGAGGAAGTGGAGCGAGACGAAGACGAGGAAAATGCAGATGAGACTGGTAACGACGGAGCTGAGCACGACCATGACGGAGCACCAAACGAGTTTGAACAAGGAGAACCAAGCTCTGCATTCCCATAACTCCAAAAGAGAAGTTTTTCTAAACTTTGTATCACACAATTTGGTTTTATTTTCATTTTACTTTTGGACTCTCTGTGATGTTTTTCCATCTCTCTTTCTTATTTTCTCACCGAGACGGTGAGAAGTAAGTCCGGGGGAGGGGTACTCGGTACTAATTAGTATTTTTATTTGTTTTGTTTTATCTTTTTGGCATTCATTTGCATTTGCATAAAAAAAGAATAAAAAAATCAAAACAAAAATTTCCTTTCTCATTTAGTTTATCATCTGTCAATTTTTAGAATCGAGTCTAGAAACTTGTAGGATTGCATTCATATGCATAGGGGACAATGACTACAATTTTCCTTGAAAAGAAACCGCTTGAACTTTGAAAGCATTGCCCTTGTTAATCGTATCATGACGCATGAACCGTTTCAAAAATTTGGAAAATCCATGCTTTGATCTCTTGGCTCGAAAATTAAGTTCTTAGTTGACGCTTGCTTAATTGTTATCCAACTATAGATCAACTTGAACTTAATTTGGACTAAATACTCTCACTTTGGGGTTCGAAATGCATGATCATGGTTTTTAAGAAAAAAAATTCATTCGAGTTTTCTTATCCATTTTACCACTCTTTGCTAACTCGAATGACCATTTTCATCTTTAAAGTGGTTATGTACCCTTACCCAATACCTCCTTTAAAGCCAAGTAATTTTTCGATTGAGTGCGGCCTCTTTCCTATGCTTTCATGTGCAAAATCTTTCGAGATAAGGAACGACGAGTCCTCTCTTTCATTAAGGCTAGTCTAGAGAATCAATAGACTAGTTTAGGAGGGGTTTGAAAAAGATTTGGGGTGATTGATGTTAATGGAATCTAAAAAAAAAAAGAGATCTTGATACGAGAAAAGTCGTTAGATAGTCAAAGAAAATAAGCTAAAGCTGAAAAAAGAAAAAAAAAATATCTAGCGAGTAAAAAAAAAGAGAGAAAAAGGAAAGAAGAGAAAGATGAATCAAAGCGGTTTATGATCCAATTTAACTTCTTAGAGTTTGTGATTTGGGATGTGCCTATTAAAAGAAAGAGTCAAGTCTAGGCAAAAAATTGAATGATCAAGCAACTAAAAGGGTAGAGAAATGGAAGAGAAACTCGTATGCATCAATTGTTCCCAATCTCTACTGCTTTTGTGTAATGACTTGCATTAATTCTCGAGAAAAACCAAACACATTTGAAACCGTCTTTTTGTCAGCTTAACCTTTTTCCACCAAGCCGATTGATTGTGATTTTGACTCCCATTGTGAGACAACACTTGAAACGAGCTAATTGAATGTTAAAGAGTTGGTATGCATGATTGTGAGAAGATACTTTGGATTCGATTCTAGAGTAAAAGATTCGAGTAGCGATGAGTATGGAGAAGTTCGCTAGAGTAGGAGCGATTTGTGCATTATGATACTTTTACCTAAGGACATAGAGTTCAAAGCTTTCATGTGTTTTCTTTTGGATATGAGTCCCCATTTTCAAACCTCTCTCGGTTTCTTTTTCTTCGTTTGCTTGAGGGCAAGCAAATGAAAAGTCCGGGGGAGTTGATATGTGTCATTTTTACATGTTTTAAACCCCTTATTTTAGTGTGTTTTGTCCCCATTCATACATTCTTTGTAACATATCCATTCATAAGTGTCTCATTTAGCTTTAGGAGTGTGTTTTAGTGTCTTAGGTTGTGCATTTGCATGTACATACCATTTTGAGTCGTTTTCAGGTACTCTTGGAGTTAGTAGGATGTGGAGAGCCGACATGGAGGGACAACGGGGCAAGAAAGAAGAGGAAAAGATGACGGAGTCCCTGAGAAGCAGTTTTATCGGTCACCTGGCCGATAAAAGGGACCGATAAAATGCCCGTCTCGTGCCAAGAAGAATTGCATCTCCTGTGAAGGTTTTATCGGCCACCTGGACGATAAACCCAACCGATAAAAAGGAAGATCACCAAGCCAAAGACGTCAAGTTTCTGTCAAGTTCCTGTGAAGGTTTTATCGGCCACTTGGCCGATAAAACAGACCGATAAAGACGAAGGATGGAAACCGAAGAATTGACGTTTCTGCAATCTGTTTTATCGGCCACTTCGCCGATAAAAGCAATCGATAAAATGAAGGTTTAAATTTCAGAATCAAAAGCACATGACCCAGCCTCCAAAAACAGTTCCTAAAACGTGTTTTTCACTATTTGGCCCACTATCTCTTCTTCTTTGTCGGCTAGACCTGTATAATAACTGGTTTTAAGACTAGAAAGACCAACTTTTTATGATTTTTAACAAAAATCTCTTGAGAGAAAACCCTTGTTCTTAATAAAAGATTGGAAATCTTTTGAAGATCTAGTGAAGTTTTCTTCAATCTTTTTCTACTTTTCATCTTACTTTGCTTATGGCTTTCATTTGTATGGTTCATATTTGTGATTTAGTTATGTGTGAGTAGCTCTTTTAGGGTTCTTGGGTGAAGTAGAATAGGGTGATTATGGGTCTTCTTTTGATGTTTAGGAATTAGATTACTTGAAATCCTTGTTCAGTAAGTGTTCTTAATGCTAGATTGACCTTGATCTAGTTGATCTAGAACCTAGGGAGTTTCATCACCCGGAAGGTGTTTGATGAAAGTCTTGAACGAATTTAATGAATGCTTTTCATATCTTAGCCAACGGAAGTTGTAGTCTAAGGTGAATTGTGGCTATTTGGACTTGTATTTAATGCTTGTTAGTCATAGAATCGCAAACGGAAGTTTATGACGGTTTATGATTAAGAAAGAGGTTAATACCATTGACATGGATTAATCTTTAGTAGTGATCTAAGGCCTAAGGAGATATTTAGTTGAATGCTTGAGCATCTTGAATAGATTAAAGGATCACCCGAGTCGTTAACTTTACCCGAGAATTCGTTTGTCTAAATAGATATTAAACGCTCTTTTGATTACTTTGTTTTTCGTTTATTGAAATTGAAATGTGTCCTGTCACTTACTAAATTTTGTATGTTTCAATTTGTTCTAATCAAAACCAAAACCGAATCATTGCTTAGATTAGATAACATCCTGTATTCTTAGTGCGTCGTTCTTATTTCCCTGTGGATTCGATCCCTAAGTGCTGCAATGACATGCCATTAGATTGAGGCATTGTGCACAGTGGGTAATTGTGCGGACCGCGAAAAAATCCATTATCAACTATGCATATATTTATACTTATATATATTTACACTATTTTTTATATATATGCAGGTTACTTACTGGAACGCCACGAATCCATTTCCTACTTGGGTTCAAGAGATAGTGCATGGACTTTTGAATAAGGCCAAAACCTGGCCAATGTATTTTACAAGAGGCTATTTGTTTCATACGCAGAATCACGGCGATGGACGAAAGACATGTAACTATGGGGTATGTGTTAAAGGTGAAAATTACACTGATGCATCCGATGCAGCTGATTTCTACGGGACCTTAACTGATATCATAGAACTCGAGTACGAGGGGATGGTCAATTTGAGAATCACACTTTTTAAGTGTAATTGGTATGACCCTGTTATCGGTAGATGCACTCGGAAGAGCAATGGTGGCGTTGTAGACGTTCTTTCATCAAGAAAATACAATAAATATGAACCATTTATTCTAGGTACGTACTTATGTATATATTTATATATAGCATTTTACAAATGTCGATATACATATGTATAACTTATATATATGTTTTTATATTGCAAA
>PKMM01040139.1:64268-112434 GCA_002933915.1 Eutrema heterophyllum
GAATTACCAGTAGGCCAGAGTCATTAATTGGTATACACAAAAATATTATTAAGCCGGCAGAAAAGATTAAAAAAAAAAACATTTCCGTCTTCACTAGGATTCGATCCGTGGGGTGATTGATCAAAGAGTGGGAGTATTAATTACCAATAGGCTAGAATCATTCATTGGTTATTATCTTCTTCTTCTTCGATCTTCTTTTTCTTCGTATCCTTTTGATTCATCTTCTTCGATCGCCTTTCAATCTCTTCTTCGATTCCCCATCGTGAATATCTTCTTTGCCTTTCAATTTCTTATATTCCTCACAAACTTTCCGGCGAGTCTCAAAGAAGACCACACGATGCCGACAGAGAAGAGCAAAGGAGGACGGAAGAGAATATTCGTTCCCAACGTTTCTCAGAGAGCCGGAGTGTCCAATACTTCCCGCGAACACCGATCCCTCTACTGCCGCAGTACAACTTCACACCGCCGGCCCAACTTCCGAATCAGTCGTCAACACCTCAAGTCCCCATGAACGGTCAACCGTCATCGTCAACACCAAATTTCCGGAGCTTTCCACCACCACAACAACTATTCCAAGACTCGATGCCTCAACACCGTGGAAAAGAATTACATGCGGCTTCGGCTCCATTGGAGGACACTCCTGCATCACCACCATCACCTATTAGTCGCCAAATAGTCGCAGAATAATAGCTGAGTAGTCGCAACATATTTACATCCGCAAAACTTGATGTCCCTAATAGTCGCCAAATAGTCGTTTAATTAGTTATAGAATAGTCGGTGAATAGTCACTAAAACTATCCGACTGCATTTTACCCATTCTATAGTTGTTCAGTAGTCGCAATTGTAGTCTCCGATTAGTCGCAAAATTGGCGACTACTTTACGACTATTGAACGTCTACACTGTCTAGTCGTAAAGTAGTCGCCATTTGGCAACTATATATACGACTACATACTTTAGCAACTAAATATTCACGACTACAGGTTTTAGTCGCTATTTAGTCGTATTACAACTTTTAGCGACTATTGTGCGACTGTTTCTGCAGTCGCCAAATCGCTGTATTTTTGTAGTGTTCTGATTCGTTTTCCAACCTCGGCTAATTTTTTTCTGGATCATTACTTAGTCATAAACTGTTCTCAATCATTTCATCGACCGTTATATCCCATTATATATATATATATATATATATTTGTAAGATGACTCATTTTTCTAAATTTTATATAGCGAGTTTATTCTTGTTTGATACGAGGTTAGTAGTAAATAATAGTCTCGAACTGAATTACTAAGTGTAAGGGTTTATCGGATCTTATGAACTAACTCAAATTACAAAGGGTTGGGAAAGAGTAGTAGTCAAAAATATTTCGAGTTGCTTGCGTACCCACAATAGAATCAATCCTAAACGTAATTCAGTTCTTGTTGTTAGGAATTCTATTATGAGTTTAGCTATCTTCTTCTTTTTCTGCTTCCTCAATAATGGAGAGGTTGCACGCACCTTAACACCAATACTCCAAAAAATTTCCATGGGCTAGAACTAACTGACCAAGAGGACGGGTCATCCAAATTTTCAGTCTTTAATTTGAATTTATGAGCTACTTAAACTTTCGACTTACCAATATTGCATTTCCTTCGTTTTGGTCTCTGCTAAAATAATCATTTGCACTCTTGGATTGCTACTTTTTCTCACGAGCTTATCGTGGTCAATTTCCGATTTTGTGTAATTGGTATTGTAATGTCAAATTATGGCCACTCATGTAGTTTTATGATTTTCTTTAAGCTCTTTGACCCCATATGAAGTAGGAAACTTCACACATTCGTGATATGTTAACGAGACTGCTTTCATAGAATAAATACACCGTGTGCCTAAACTCACATTATAGGCCGCACGACGATGTACTACATTTAAGTCAACCGATTTCATCACTCATGCGACAGACTCGTGTAATTTAATTCTTCCCAATGCATGACATTGTGGTCACTCCGGTAAATCCAATTATAGAGACGCATGTATTGTAGACTTATCAATCCACATACACCCTAGAGTTTAAAAAAAAAAAAAAAAAAATCAACTTAACTTCATGTATCGATTTAATACTCTTGAGACTACGCAATTGGCGCAAATATCCTAACCGATTACCAATACGTCTTAACATGTTTGTTCTCTATGTAAGTTTGTGGTACTTTACAAAAATTAAGATTTTCTTGGTAGTTTTGAAGAACAAAATATATAATATTTTTCTTTTAAGAATTTTTCTAAAATTATAACGAAAACTAATTTTCAGTTTTTTTAGGTCCATAATTGAAAAAATTATGGAATATGGATCCTGTAAAATATTTAAATTTTAGAAACTTGTTGTATATTCAAATCTATAACTAATTTACCATAATAGAAATGACCCAAAAATTGTTCAATATAATTAATGCATAAGAATTTAAAGATACAATTTGCACATATATAATACGTTTTACACATATTTGGAACATAATATTTAATAAAGACAATTTATGCATCTATACTATTAAAAAAAAAAAATTTTAAAATCTGTTTCCAAACACCTCTTATTTTAAAAAAAAAATTGAACTTGTTGCCAAACAAATAATAAACATGTTGTCAAACATTTATTAAATCTATTATAAATTTAAAAATTACAAATTAAACATATTTGAATCAATAACACTTAAATTAGTTCTATTACTCATTTCACATTTTATATATTACAAAAAACTTTAGGACGCGCGGGTTTAGAATCTAGTTATATTTTAAATATTTGTTACATATTGATATCAGTTACATATTTTATAGATATAATAGGCACACAATTGTATTTAGATATAACTGGCGCAAAATATTGTAACTATATATTGCTTATTCATATTTGTTACATATTTTTATATACATATAGAACTTAATATTTTAAAATAAATTTGGAACATAATATATTCTAAATATAATTGGCGTGAAATATTTTAAATATTCGTTATTTATCGATATCCGTTACATATTTCTTAGATATAATTGGTGCTCAATAGCCGTTACATATAATTGACGCGAAATATTTTGAAATATATGTAAATTATTAATATATTTCTATATTTATTAAATATAGTAAGCGTGCAATAGTCGTTAGATACACGCGGGAAATATTTTAAATAGTCGTTACCTATTGATATTAACTAACTTACTTGTTTATTCGAGAATCAAAGGAGAAAATTTAATAACTTGTTTTTTAATTCAAATTAACTAACTTGCTTAAAAATCAACATTAAGATTAAAGTTAACTATGAAACAAAAATGAGAGGTGAAAAAAAAAGAAAAGTAAAGTCTTGGGTAGCAGCTGATGTCAACCGAATCTAGTCCCTCCTATATAAATTTAACACGTCCGTTGTCGAGTTTCAGACATTAGTTTTGATTTTCTCACACCGATTTCTTTTCTTTTTTTTTTCTTTTTTTATCAAAGTGCGATTTCTTTTTCTTTGTTTGGAGAATTCTAGATTTGAGATTTAATTAAAAGTGTTTTAATCGAAAACAATCTGAGATTTGGTTTGAATTTTCTTTGTTTTGCATCGGCTTTTGGGATTTTTTCTTTGTTTTAATAAGATTATATTATGGTTATGGGTTTAGGAAGTAATTCAAATGAAAGCAAACAAGTCGTGTATAACCTCAACGTTGATCATGTTCATGATGAGATTGTTTTGGATTGTCCGATTTGCCTCGAGCCGCTGGTTTATACAGATGCTGATCGAACCCTTGTTAGGCTTCGATGCGATCACCAGTTTCATCTCGATAATTTTTATTTTATTTTTGTGTTTACGAGCACCAAATATTTTTATTTATCATTTTTTCTCTATTTGATATATGATTTTATTTCTTGTTTTTTTGTGCCGGTATCAAAAGTTTAATAGTTTTTTATTAATTTTTTTGTGAAGCTAAGTGAAAAAGAACATCTCGATGACCGGAGCAAAAAGCTGTTGGAGACGTTGAGCCACGATCTATTTGAAAATTAATTGTTGTCAAGTTTTTGCTTTAATAATGTTTGTCATTTTCTGTTTAATAATGTATATTTGTCACTTTCTGCTTTTATAATGTTTGTCAGTTTTTGCTTTAATAATGTGTGTTTGTCACTTTCTGCTTTAATAATGTTTGTCAGTTTCTGCTTTAATAATGTTGTCAAGTGTCCGTGACTTTTTCATCAATGTAATCCGTGACTTTCGGCTTTTGGTGGGAGAATCCAATCCTTATCCAATGCTTTCGGTTTCAACCACTCAATTTCAATCTAATCCTCCAACCACTTAATCCGTGACTTTTGGCTTTTAATGGGAAAATCCAATCCTAATCCAATCCTTTCGGTTTCAACCACTCAATTTCAATCCAAATCTCCAACCACTTAATCCGTTGGTTCCATTATCTTATAAATGGGGACTCATTCTTCCATTGATGTACCAATACCACAAATCTCATCTTACTAAAAAAATCTCAATGGATCCATCAAAATTTCCTTTTGATATCGAAGCTTACAAAAGGAAGTCTGAAATTGAAGAGAGGTATATCGTCAACTGGTTTAGGGAGCGGTGAAACAAAATAGAGGAAGACTATCCACCTTGTAGCAAGAGAAAATACTTCAAGAGAGATCATGTAGCGGCAAACCAAAGACTGATTGACGACTACTTTGCCAATCAACCTACATATGACGAAGCAATGTTTCGTCGGCGATTCCGGATGCTGAAACATGTTTTCCTCCGGATAGTTGGGGACCTATCAAGCAATGACAACTACTTCACCCAAAGAGTTGACGCAACCAATAAAGAAGGTATATCTCCATTAGCAAAATGTACCACGGCCAAGCGAATGTTAGCATATGGTGTGGCAGCTGACGTGGTCGATGAATACATCAAAATAGGAGGTACTACAACATTGGAGTGCTTGCGTAGATTGTTTAAAGGAATCATACAACTATATGAGCAAGTGTATCTCAGAGCCCCAACTCAAGATGACCTGCAAAGAATTATGCATGTTAGCGAAATGCGGGGGTTCCTGGGGATGATTGGGAGTATTGATTGCATGCACTGGGAATGGAAAAATTGCCCTACAGGATGGGAATGTCAATTTACTCGGGGAGATAAGGGAACCACCACTGTTATTCTTTAAGTAGTTGCATCTCATGATCTATGGATCTGGCATGCCTTTTTTGGATGTCCGGGCACATTGAACGATATAAACGTTCTAGACCGTTCACCAGTGTTCGATGATGTTGAGCAGGGAAATACTCCAAGAGTGAACTTCTTCGTGAACCAACGTCCGTATAATATGGCATACTATCTAGCTGACAGTATCTATCATTCTTATCCGACTTTCGTCAAATCGATTAGACTTGCTCAAAGTGAACCAGACAAGTTATTTGCACAATATCAAGAGGGATGTCGGAGGACATCGAACGTGCATTTGGAGTGTTACAGGCTCGATTTAAAATCATTCGCAAACCAGCTCGCATGTGGGACATAACCGATTTGGCTATCATCATGATGTCATGTATCATATTGCATAATATGATTGTTGAGGATGAACGAGATACATATGCTCAACATTGGACCGATTATGATCAATCTGAGGCAAGTGGGTCTAGTACACCGCAACCATTCTCGACTGAAAGGCTACCTGCATTTGCAAATCATATGCGTGCTAGATTGATATTCTCATATTTTACTTGTTTTAGAATGCATTTTACTTAGCGTTTTGAGTCACATGCATGCATAATCATTGTTTCCTTAGTGTTTTGGTCTAAATTAGAGTCTAACTAGGTTGCATTAAGTCCTAGTGAGTCTTGCATCATTTGGAGTGTTTTATAGGTGCTTGGAGTCATTTTGGAGAAGTTTGGAGTTATGGAGCATAAGAGAAGGAAGGGGTAATCCGAACCGTCCAAAAGAACCTGCCGAAAGAATGCTCTCTGGTCTGATTTAGCTTCATAGGTGTTCATGAAAGTTGTAGAGGGATGAGTTATCGTTCTACCGGAGTTTGAATCAAGTCATTCGGACGAGTGGTTTGGAAGATATGGCCGATTTGCTAAGGAGTCTCCGTCTGGCCGCCGAAAAGAAGAATGGACTTTCCAGAAGACTGTACCAACCCGTTCTGGGTCGGTATGCTGGATCGGTATCAGCACAGGAGGTAACACCGACCCAGATCAGCTCGGCATGAAGGCACATGAAGATTAGTACCGACCCAGACTACCGACCCAGACTACAGATAGTGCCACGAGAGTGGATTAGTCATAATTGTGAATTCCATGTTCTAGGATAGTGTTTAATTCAATCTAAATCATCATTGTTTGTTCATTAATCATCTTCTTGATAGTTAATTCATTTTTCAACACTTCTAGCCTTTGTTTTCTTTCTTGGATTTTACTTTCTTAATCTAAAAACATAAAAACCCAAAAACATTTGCTCTAGCTTAGGAAGGTTCATATATTCTTAGTGCATTGATCTTAACCCCTATGGATTGACACCTCTTATGCTACAATGACAAGCATAGAGGAATTGATATGAACATAACAAAAATCATTTATCAATTTGGCGCCGTTGCCATTGGGGTTTAGCATTGATCATTAGGATTTTGAATCTTTTTGAGACTAGAGCCTTTTTATTTTCTTTTGTTGCTAATCTTTTCACTTTTCTTGTGATTTTCATGAAGGAAGTGACAATGAGGAAGCAACCGTCAAGCTAGTGACGTTAAACGCGCCCTTGGGAACCTCCCCAAGCCTATCCCTCGTCAAGCTTGTGACACAAAACAAGCATGAATTAAGAGGACCACGCTCCTCAACAATAAAGGACGGCAAATTTGGGTCGGATCGGTCTATGATTTGTCTCTTGGGTCCAAGGTCGTGGTGTGTGATGAAAGGAGGGTTCGGCCACAACATGTCACACTCCTCTCCTCCTCGATCCAATTCCAAGGTATTATTCTCACTTCATTTCATTGTATATACATTCTTGCATAGTTTTTACCTTCTCCTTGACTTTTGTTGCACCGGGACGGTGCAATTCAAGTTTGGGGGAGGGGTTTATGTCATTTAACCTTGTGTTTTGTGATCTTATTTTGCCTTTTCCATCTTGAGTCTCATGCATATCATGCATTTTCAATAAATTTGAAAATTTTTGAACTTTTGTGCATTCCATATAGGATCGAGTCTAGATGCATAGCATATAAGGTAGCTTTGCATGAGCATTAGGAGAAATGAAAGATTTATCCTTGTAGAGTACCATTTTTAGAGCTTGATTCAATGCCCTCGTTGCTTGTTGTTTGATGCTTTTGATCTCGTGTTGAAATCAAGGATGAACCATATTTTGATCTCGCGTTTCATTACTAGGGTCTTAGCTAAAGCAAGTCTTGATTTGATTTCAATCCTACCTACGTGAAAACCATAATTTTGACATTGAAATTATCATGCTTGTGCATTGCATAGTGAATTCATGGTTACCATATACATACTTGGGCTCTCTTATCCTTTCCACCACTCTTTTGCTAGTCCAAGTAGCCGATTCTCATCATTGGAACGGTTCACCATACCTTTAACCTACCCTCCTTTCAAGCCAAAATCTTTCGTGTGTGATTGGTGAGGCCTTCTTTCGAGCAAACTTGGCAAAAAATGTTGAGTTTAGGGCGACAAGGATAGGATTGCATGTAGATCTAGCCGAACATCAAAGGCTATACTAGGCTAGGCTCGTGGGAAAGGGAAGTTTTGGGTTTGGTGTGAACGAAATGGTGTGACTAATGGGATTGTGGATAAAAAGGAAGTGAGTTCAAAAGAAAGAAGTGAAGGTGAAGGAGGAATGCAATATTTTACTGTGGGTTAGTGCAAGATAACAAGATTAGCTCTTAGCAATAGTTATAGCCTCATAGAAAAAAAAAGGGAAAAAAGTCAAAAATTGGCTAAGACATCAAATGATGAAAGATGAGGCAAGGCAAATAAAAAGAAAGAAAAGAAGAGCTAAGGAAACAACAAGAGAAGCACAAAACCACAAGATTCAATGGAGAAGAAGAAATTCCTCAAGTGAGAAAAGATGAAGTGGAAGAAGAAGTTCATGTATGGGACATGAAGGCCAAAAGGCCTTGGGAGATAAGGGTAGCTTAGGATTGGGACATCACGGGTAGATATGCTAGGGCTAGAGACATTTTAGGCATTAGGTAGATGTGAGTCTATCCTTGTATGCATAGATTGCCTTTTACTCTTAGCATTTTGCTAAAGCTTTCTCAATCATTGAGAGATCCTTGCATTGGAGTAATCCCATACATTTGATATCATCTTTATCTCAAAACCTTTAGCCTAGCCAAATGGATTCACTTGCCTTGCATAAGCATGATTCACTTGAAACGATTAATGAATGTTAAAGGATTGGATGACGTGAATACTTGTGTAGGTTGAGGCTTGAATTTGATTCGTGTAGGGAAGGATATGGCTAGCTCTTTTTGAGTAAACTTGTTTGATCGCATTTTAGAGCTAGCAACTTGGACATTGAGTGGAATTCTTTTTTTGGTACTTTTGGATTTGAGCTCCCGTTTTGATCTTCTTCCTCTTCTTAGTCTTGTTTGCTTGAGGACAAGCAAATGATTAAGTTTGGGGGAGTTGATATTCTCATATTTTACTTGTTTTAGCATGCATTATACTTAGCGTTTTGAGTCACATGCATGCATAATCATTGTTTTCCTTAGTGTTTTGGTCTAAATTAGAGTCTAGCTAGGTTGCATTAAGTCCTAGTGAGTCTGGCATCATTTGGAGTGTTTTATAGGTGCTTGGAGTCATTTTGGAGAAGTTTGGAGTTATGGAGCATAAGAGAAGGAAGGGGTCATCCGAACCGTCCAAAAGAACCTGCCGAACAAAGGCTCTCTGATATGATTTAGCTTCGGAGGTGTTCATGAAAGTTGTAGAGGGATGAGTTATCTTTCTACCGGATTTTGAATCAAGTCATTCGGACCAGTGGTTTGGAAGATATGGCCTTTTTACTGAAGCCATGCCCGACTAGCCGCGAAGATGTCGAACAATACCGACCGGCATTGGGTCGGTACCATGGGTCGGTATTGCTCCAGAGACTTATACCGATCAGAAGCACTTCTCAACACCGACCCAGATCTGCTCGGCATGAAGGATCAGGAAGATTTGTACCGACCCATTCTGGGTCGGCACAAACCAAGCGGCACAAACACGGCAGTGCAGACCAACCTATTTGTATCGGCAAAACGAAGTGGATACAGTCCGATTTAGCCTCGACTGTCTTCATGGAAATTGTCGAGGAATGAGTTAGCTTGCCAGAGCAGTTGGAATGAGGGCATTTGGATAAGCGGTTCAAGAGATATCGCGAGTTTACCGAAGGTGTATCCGTCTGGCCGCGAGACCAACGCCGACCAGCATTGGATCGACACAAGAAAGATTAGTACCGACCTGTTCTGGACCGGTACTAACTGGTCGGTACAAAGGCAAAGATTAGTACCGACCTGTCCTAGCTCGGTACTGTCAAACGGTACTAATCCACTCCCAAATCCATTCCCCATGAAGCCAGCCGAAGTGTCTTGAAGATCCGGCAGAACGAAGGAGTTAAAGTCCGATTCAGCCTTAATGATCTTCATGAAAGATGTAGCCAGATGAGTTAGCTTGCCACAGGAGTTGAAATCAGGTCATTCGGACATGTATTCGAGGAGATATTGCGATTTTACCGAAGGTGTATCCCTCTGGCCGCGAGACCAACGCGGAGCAGCATTGGATCAGCACAAGCAAGCCTAATACCGACCTGTCCTGGAGCGGTACACCTTGGTCGGTACTGAGGCAGAGAGTAGTGCCGACCCAGCTTCACTTTTCATACCGATCCAGAATGGATCGGTACAGAACCCAGTATGTCATCATTGAAGCCAGCAGAAGTGATTGAAAGATCAAGCGAAACGAAGAACTTGCGTTCAGATTTAGCTTTTGACGTCTTCATAGAAGTTGTAGATAATTGAGTTGGCTGTCTACTGGATGTGGTTTGAAGTCATTCGGAGCGGTGGTCTTAAAGATACATCAGATTTAGCGGGGACGTGTCCGGCTGGCACCTAAACGAGTGTTGCTCAAAGGAGATTAGTACCGACCCATCCTGGGTCGGTACTGTCAAACGGTACTAATCCTACATCAACTAGCTCATCATTTCTGCCGGCTAAAACTCATCTTGCATCGACCAGCTCATCATTTCTCTCGGCTAAAACTCTTCCCGCACGACCCAGCACCCATCCGTCCTGTGCGACAAAGTTTTAGCGCCGACCCACTGTACCGACCCAGGACTGGTCGGTACAGAGCCCTTATGTGACCAAAACCCAGATTTGACCGGGTCAATACCCGGTTTGTTCCGGGTTGACCCGGTTCGCCCTTTTTGCTTTAAATACTCTTGAAACCTAATTTTTGTACTAAGCTTTCTTCTTTCTAGAGTTGGGTTTTATCCCAAACTCTTCTTATGATTTTGGAGGGATTTTGATTGTTCTTCATACAAATGCCACTCTAGAGAAGATTTCTTCAACTCTATCTTTTATTTATGCAATTTATTTATCTTTATTTCTTTTTCTCTTTTGTTCTTCATGTTTAGACTTTAGGGTTTTTTGTTGGATTATGGATGGCTTGATTTTGATGATTTGATGATTGATTTGTGTTGCTTATGTTCTTAATCATTGCTTTCCTTTCTTTCTAAGTGATCTTAATGCTAGATTGGGCTTGAGAGAGTCAATCTAGATCTTTGGGAATTTCACACCCACAAGGTGTTTGATGAAATTCCCCAAAGAACTTAGAAAGAGATAAACATTCTTAACCTATGAGAGTAGTTGCTTAAGGTGTTTATTGGTTGATTTGAATATTGATCTTAATGCTTGCTAATCATTTCATCACAAATGAGAGTTTGATCTTGATTTAGTGATTAGCAAAGTGATTAGTGCCTTGAGAGAGGATTAGTCATAATTAGTGATCTTAACCTAAGGAATAGCATTGATTGTGTGTATTAGCATCGTTAGTCAATTGTCTTGATGATTAGATGATGACGATTTAGGTTACATCTTGTTAGATCCTTCACTTAGGTTGATCTTAAAGCTAGTTTTGGATTGAGAGATCAAAACTAGAGCTTAGGCGTTTCACGCCCGAGAGGTGTTCGATGAAATGCTTGAACCAAACCTTTTGTGAGCCTTTCATGCCTAGCCAATGAGAGTTGATGTCTAGGGTGATTAGTGAACTAAGTGGAATTGGAGATTAAAGCTTGTTAATCATCTTATCACAAACGAGAGTTTGTTCTTGATTTGGTGATTAACAAAGTGATTAGTGCCACGAGAGTGGATTAGTCATAATTGTGAATTCCATGTTCTAGGATAGTGTTTAATTCAATCTAAATCATCATTGTTTGTTCATTAATCATCTTCTTGATAGTTCATTCATTTTCCAACACTTCTAACCTTTGTTTTCTTTCTTGCATTTTACTTTCTTAATCTAAAAACATAAAAACCCAAAAATATTTGCTCTAGCTTAGGAAGGTTCATGTATTCTTAGTGCATTGATCTTAACCCCTATGGATTGACACCTCTTATGATACAATGACAAGCATAGAGGAATTGATATGAACATAACAAAAATTATTTATCATAGATCCAAGTTGCGTGATTCAAATGTACATCACGAATTGCAAGCAGATCTAGTCAAACACATATGGGCAAAATTTGGAATGTTCCATGGTTAAACAGATTTTTTAGTTTATGAATTGAGTCTATTGTACTAATTAAGTTATGTGTGTTTTATTAGTTATGTCGTGTGCTTATTAGTCTATTGCATTTTAAGTTTTTTGTCACTGTATTTGTTTTTATAATGACTATCTCTATTTCTCGTCTTTATTAATTGCAATTTTTTAATTAATATATAAAATAAAAAAATAAAACAAAAATTATTATACAAAATTATTTAACTCTTAATTATTTTAATTTAATTTCAATCGATAATTGTTATTTATAATATGTAATGACAAAAAACAAAAACATAAAAGAAAATAAAATAAAAATAAATTAAAATGGTGTGGTAGGGTGTTGAATTTTATTAAACAAAAACATTGTAGAGTATAAAAATTGAGTGGTGTTGAATTCGTAGGTGGAAGAGAGAGAAGATGATGTGGAGAGTTAAAAGAGAAATAGTAGGGTGTTGAAATTCAAAACCAATGTACATAGTCTAACAAGCAAGTTAACAATTAATTAAATTTTGTGGTTCCGGGCCTGAGGAGATTACGTGATGTGATCAAGGATGAGCTGCTTGAACCAGAGCTTGGAGCAAGGCATGAACCTGTTGGAAAGCTAAGG
This sequence comes from Eutrema heterophyllum, assembly GCA_002933915.1. NCBI lineage: Eukaryota > Viridiplantae > Streptophyta > Magnoliopsida > Brassicales > Brassicaceae > Eutrema > Eutrema heterophyllum. The sequence goes on from PKMM01040139.1 coordinate 76,595, forward strand.
AAATCATTTGAACCAGCTGGTTCGAAGATCGGAGCTAAGGCCAAACGATTCAAGAAGGTCTTAGGGAAATTATTTCATCAAGTTGGACTCGACCAGGTTGCTTGGGCTAGGACGAAGAAGATGCATTCAAACCTCCTTGGTTTTGAATTCAGGCCCAAGTAGATCAACAAATGGCCTAAGTGATTTACTTGTGCTCTTTTCCTTCTCTTTGATTTTGTCCCAATGGATTTTCCAAAGAGAGCTTTTTAATGAGGCAAGTAGATCACTTCCAAATAAAACCTATTTGTTGATCTAAGACCCAAAGCCCATCAAGCTAAATCTCGACCAAGAATACCAAGGGGCATGCGATTTCAAATTCAAACTTTAGTTTAATTTCTATGTTGTTTTTCGAGGGAGAGTTATTGTCTTCTCTCTCCTTCATGCAAGTTCTTGTGTTTTCTTTTTAAACTCTTGTATCCCCTTTGTCGCAAACCATCTAGTCTTTTAATCAAACATCTTCTGAATTTCTAGATCATCTTGTTGGTGAGTCATATCCAGCAAAATCCTTTGATGCTTTAGGTGAGTAATATCCTTAAGAATCAAAGTGGAATATCAAAGGCATTCCGCAACCTTTGTGAGACCATACGATCCACACCCCTTTGAAACAATCTATTGTTTGCAAAGGCCTATCCAGTTCGTTACCCAACCTTTAGAGTGTCGATTCAAGGGAGTTTGTGTCATGTGGTGTCAGAGCTACGCTCTACAACTTGGGTAATTTTGTTCCATTCATTTCTGTTCTTATTTCGATTTTGTGTGTTTGCGTATGTTCGTCTTCTTTTGTGAGTCGAAGTCTGTTCTTCAATTTTTATTTGTGTTCTTTGCATCTAGATTTTGTTGAAGTGTTATTGTCACATAGATCCTTCTAAAAAAAAAAAAAAAAAATTATTAGAGTTCATCTAGTGTGTCGAACTGTTCTTCATATTTTGTCTCTTCATATTGTGTTTAGATTGTTGGTTTTGTGTGTTGTGTGTCGAGTGACTCTAGGGAAATCTGTGTTGTGTGTTTGCATCAATCATCTCTTAGGTTGCGAATTTTGTTTCCCTCAGTTTCATATAGTGAGTCGATCAGTTCATACCTTTGCATCATTAGATTTGTGAGTCTTGATTTTTTTTAAAAAAAATTTGCAAGTCTGTTCGTATTCAAAGCTTTTGAAAATTTTAAATCTGTGCAAGAACTTGTTACTGGTGATGTGTGTGTGATTTTATTTCAGGAGCAATGTCAGATCACAACGGAGATGACGTTAACCAGCAACAACAAAATGGAGCCAACACCTTGCGGTTTGAAGCCATGATAGCAGAACTGACTCATGCATTTCGTAGAGAAGTTGAAACCATCAACCAACGGTTTGATGAGGTGATTCCGAAAAGGCAGGCTTGTGTAGAAGAAGAACAAGAGAGAGCTCTGAGGAGAGACTTGGCGAGACAACAAAGAGATGAGGCAGCTGATGAATACTACGCAAGTAATGGTAATTCCTCTCGTGGCAGTCATGGAAGGCAGAGGTGTAGAGTGCAACATCAAGACAATCTCGGAAGTCTTCATAGAAAATTCACCTTTCCATGGGAAGAACAATCCAAATGCTTACTTGGAATGGGAAAAGAAGATCGAACTGGTCTTTAACTGTCAACACTATACCGAAGTCAATAGAGTGCGTGTAGCAGCAACGAAGTTCTATGACTACGCTCTTAGTTGGTGGGATCAACTTGTGACTTCTAAAAGACGCAGCGGTGAGAATTCAGTAAAGTCATGGAACGAGTTGAAAACTATCATGAGGAAGCGGTTCGTTCCAAGTCATCATCATAGAGAACTGCATCATCAACTTAGAAGACTTGCTCAAGGAAACCGTAGTGTCGAAGAGTATTATCAAGAAATTGAGACGCTTATGATACAGGCTGATGTAGCTGAGGATAGAGAGGCAACCATGTCTCGATTTTTAGGTGGCCTGAATAGAGACATCCAAGACAGATTGTAGATGCATCTTACGTTGAACTAGAGGAGATGCTGCACAAAACTATTCTGATCGAGCAACAACTTAAGAGAAGGAGCTCTTCTTCTCGATCCTTTTATGGTGCTGGAGCATCCTCTACTAAACCGAGCTATCCAGGTGATGAGAAGCAGATTGCTAAGCCCAAGATTGAGCCTAAGCCGTATACAATAAGTCAAGATTACAAAGGGAAAACCAAGGTTACAACTTCTACGGTTCGTGATGTGAGGTGTTTCAAGTGTCAAGGCAAAGGACACTTTGCAAAGGAATGTCCAAACTAGAAGATCATGGTTCTCTTAGACAATGGCGAGATTGAAGAAGAAGGAGTGCTTTCTGGTTCATCAGAGGAACATGAAGAAATAGCTGTTAAAGGAGATCTCTTGGTGATTCAAAAAGCATTGAACGTTCAAATCAAAACCGACGAGCATGAGCAAAGAAAGAACCTGTTTCATTCAAGATGTCACGTTCAAGGCAAAGTGTGCAGCCTTATCATAGACTGAGGTAGCTGCACCAATGTGGCAAATGAGACAATGGTCAAGAAACTAGATATGACCGTGAAGAAGCATTCAAAGCCTTACAATCTTCAATGGCTCAACAACGATGAGATGAGAGTGAGTAGCCAAGTTTCTGTTCCTATAACCATTGGTAAGTATAAAGACGAGGTTCTGTGTGACATCCTGCCCATGGAAGCAAGCCACATCCTTCTAGGAGGACCATGACAGTATTATCAAAGAGTTCTTCATGATGGTTTCAACAATCGATATTCGTTTGAATACGAAGGAAAGAAGATCACTTTGGTTCCTATGACGCCACAAGAAATTTATCAAGACCACAAGCACAAGGGAAAACAGGTTGTAAGTGAAACACTTAACTCTCATCACAAAAAAAATAAGAAAGTTCTTTTGATTGATTTAAAAATAAGAAACTCCTACGAGTTTAACTAACCACGCACCGGAGCTGCCAAAGGCGAGTGAGACACCTTTTCTTTTGCAGGAATCTCAAGCTAATTTTTAAGGAAATGATCCAAAGGAGTTACCATCCAACATGAAGACGAAAATCAACTCGAAACATGCCAAGAAGAAACGATCGATCGGTCCTTCACTCGATCGATCCTTCACTCGATCGATCGATCGGTCCTTCACTCGATCGATCGATCCAAAGAGGTCGGCCAAGGAAAAACCAAAACGACTGATTGATCCACTCAACGATCGATCGATCCACAACTTTTGGTCGAACAAGAAGAAAATCGACCGATCGATCCTCCAACAGATTGATCGATCCTTTGGTCTCGACTACAAACACTTGAACTACTTGGAACGATCGAGGGAAGGGTTGAATCAACGCATTTCCATTTAGTGAAATCATATTCACCGACCAACTGAACCCTTAGGAGAGAATAGTCGAAGCAAAAATCAGTTGGTACACGTCAATTCCCATCTGCCTTTGAAAACTATACCTACGGCCGAGGAGAAGCATGTTGAGCAAAAAAAGCGTCCAAACGACCAAACCACTGCTGGGACAGGTAAGTTCTCTCGACCAAACACATATTCTAAGACTAACGGTCGAGGTACTTTGCTGTTTGGACATACAGATTATAAGTTGGCTCACAACTTGCAAAACGGATCCGAGGATAGCCAAAACGTCCGAGAAGAAACGACGGGAGTTGAAATCTATGGCCGTTTTGCCTTTGAGAACTCTAAAGAGCTTGAACAACTTCCAATACCAGCACATATCAACTCCAACACCTACAAGACCAGCTCGCAAGGTATGTATTTTCTGATTTTAAACTTCAATGATTCTAACTTAGCTCTTTCCCTTGTAGATTTTTTCGGATTTGAGGTCAAATCTTTTTCAAGTGGGAGAGGATGATGTGATCAAGGATGATTTGCTTGAACCAAAGCTTGAGCAAGGCATGAACCTGTTGGAAAGCTAAGGAAATCACTTGAACCAGCTGGTTCGAAGATCAGAGCTAAGGCCAAACGATCCAAGAAGGTCTTAGGAAATTATTTCATCAAGTTGGACTCGACCAGGTTGCTTGGGCCAGGACGAAGAAGATGCATTCAAACCTCCTTGGTTTTGAATTCAGGCCCAAGTAGATCAACAAATGGCCTAAGTGATTTACTTGTGTTCTTTTCATCCTCTTTGGTTTTGTCCTAATGAGTTTTTCAAAGAGAGGTTTTTAATGAGGCATGTAGATCACTTCCAAAATAAAACCTATTTGTTGATCTAAGACCCAAAGTCCATCAAGTTAAATCTCGACCAAGAATACGAAGGGGCATGCGATTTTAAATTCAAACTTTAGTTTAATTTCTATGTTTTTTTTCGAGGGAGAGTTATTGCCTTCTCTCTCCTTCATGCAATTTCTTGTGTTTTCTTTTTAAACTCTTGTATCCCCTTTGTCGCAAACCATATAGTCTTTTAATCAAACATCTTTTGAATTTCTAGATCATCTTGTTGGTGAGTCATATCCAGCAAAATCGTTTGATGCTTTTGGTGAGTAATATCCTTAAGAATCAAAGTGGAATATCAAAGGCCTTCCGCAACCTTTGTGAGACCATACGATCCACACCCCTTTGAAACAATCTGATTGTTTGCAAAGGCCTATCCAGTTCGTTACCCAACATTTAGAGTGTCGATTCAAGGGAGTTTGTGTCATTATGGGTTTCGGCCCAGAACATCTTGGTAATCCAAAAAAAAAAATAGTTAATTAAAAGTTCATATTAATATCCACGTTAACTTTTATGTTTACTGTAACATCCCAATTTTTGGTCTCCAAATACCGGTCTGTTTTAATTTCGGTTATCTGAAAAAGTGGGTTTCCTTATTTGTTTTTAGTCCAAAAACCCAACCCGTAAGCCCATTAAGCTAATAGAAAATCCTAACCCTAGAGTCCCCTCACCTCTATAAATAGAGAGAGCTGATATTCTCATATTTTACTTGTTTTAGCATGCATTTTACTTTGCATTTTGAGTCACATGCATGCATAATCTTTGTTTTCCTTAGTGTTTTGGTCTAAAATAGAGTCTAGCTAGGTCGCATTAAGTCCTAGTGAGTCTTGCATGTTTTGGAGTCTTTTCTAGGTATTTGGAGACATCTTGGAGGTGATTGGAGACTTTGGAACCAGGTTTGATCGGATTTGGAGCAAGAGGAAGTAGCCAAGGCAGAAATGCTGTTTCCAAGAGACTGTGCCGACCCATCCTGGGTCGGTATAGAGACAGAAGGTTATGCCGATCCACGATGAAATTTATGCCGATCCAGGACCGAGCGGTACACAAGCACGGATCGAACATCTTTTGTTCGACGTCCCTTCCTTTTAACACTGCACAGACTGGTTTTGAAGTGGTACTCCCCGATCGGTATGGAGACAGAGACTAATACTCCCAGACTTCATTTTTAGCCGGCTAACTCCGCATCCAGTTCGACCTACCTGCACGAAGACGATTAGTGCCGACCCATTCTGGGCCGGCACTACCACACGGCACTAAATTCCAGCGCTCGAGCTAATCTCTTATGCCGGCTAAAACTCGTTCTGCTTCGATCCGACCCTCGCACCTATCGGCTAAAATCTCCTCCAGCCGGCAACAGATTTAGTACCGGATGGTTTGTACCGACCCAGAACCGGTCGGTACAAACTTGTATTTTCAGAACTTCGCCCAAACCCGACCGGGTCAATACCCGGTTTGTTCCGGGTTGACCCGGTTCGCACTATTCACTATAAATACCAGAAAAACCTAATTTTCAAGGGATGTCTTTTTTATCTTTTGTTCTTCATATTTAGACTTTAGGGTTTTTGTTGGTTTTTGGATCATGCTTGATTATTGATGGTTTGATGATCGATTTGTGATGCTTATGTGCTTAATTATTGCTTTCCTTTCTTTCTAAGTGATTTTAATGCTAGATTGGGCTTGAGAAAGTCAACCTAGATCTTTAGGAATTTCACACCCAAAAGGTGTTTGATGAAATTCCCCAAAGAACTTAGAAAGAGATAAACATTCTTAACCTATGAGAGTAGTTGCTTAAGGTGTTTATTGGTTGATTTGAATATTGATCTTAATGCTTGCTAATCATTTCATCACAAATGAGAATTTGATCTTGATTTAGTGATTAACAAAGTGATTAGTGCCTTGAGAGAGGATTAGTCATAATTAGTGATCTTAACCTAAGGAATAGCATAGATTGTGCGTATTAGCATCGTTAGTCAATTGTCTTGATGATTAGATGATGACGATTTAGGTTACATCTTGTTAGAGGATAGTGTTTAATTCAATCTAAATCATCATTGTTTGTTTATTAATCATCTTCTTGATAGTTAATTCATTTTCCAACACTTCTAGCCTTTGTTTTCTTTCTTGCATTTTACTTTCTTAATCTAAAAACATAAAAACCCAAAAAAAATTTCTCTAGCTTAGGAAGGTTCATGTATTCTTAGTGCATTGATCTTAACCCCTATGGATTGACACCTCTTATGCTACAATGACAAGCATAGAGGAATTGATATGAACATAACACAAAAATCCTTTATCAAGAGCTCGTGGCAGAGAGGAAGCACAGTGTCCTTGCGGCAAAGTTCTGTTGAAATCACCTTTGAGCAACCACCGTCGAATCACTTTGAAGGAGAAGCCATCGCAACCACATGAAAGCAAAGGGAAGACAGATCAGACCCGTTTTGGTAGAAAGGAGGAACGAATGGGCAGACCAGATTCAAACGATCTGAAACTTGGTGAGTACGTTACTGACTCTTTAATATATCCAACGCCGAAAGTGGATTGTTATTCGGAGTTGTGATATGAAAGTTATGGTTGTTTTCCCAGCCCTGATTTGTGCAGTGCGGATCTGCGACCAATGAGAGGAGAAACCAATATGGAGGTTCGTTAGTGATCTGATGAAGCTGATATTTGGTAAGAATGTTTATTACCATTATATCTATGTCGCTGTGAAATATCTCAGTGTTCTATCTTGTGGTTTTGAAGTTATATTAGTTTTACTGAGACTGTTCTGCGCAGCGCACAAGTTAGACCAGTCTATCGAGTTGAGTTGTTTGGATAGGCAAATCAATATGGATCGACCTGAAATTTTTCAGAGATCATAAGGACACATGGATCTAGCTGTCGGTTGAAGGATAACTGATTTGAGCCTCAGGAGAATCTGTAATCACGTTGTCAATAAGTGGCTAAGGTGAAGATTAGATCTAGGCTTTTTTGTATGTTCTCTTGCTTTCTTCTGGTATGTTGAGTCTAGGTATACTCCGGTATGCCGCGTGCTACGAAGTACGGGCACGTTTGTGTGATGCATAATGTTAGAGCTACATCTTATGAACGAATATGGATTAGGAGATCATTAGATGAAGAACCAGCATACTTGTTTGATAATCATGTTGTGTGTTTAGTGCGTGTAAAGTAGTTAGATAGTGTGAAAGCACTAAGAGGTGATCGTCACAGCGAAGGGACGCTTGTGGTACAGTTATTGTTTGATGGAGGCTGGACCTGGAGTGCAGGTCGGTTCTCAACGTCGGGAGGTTATGGCGAACCTCAAGAATGTATGTTTGACCTGTGTGTGATTGAAACACTCAGAGTTTAACCCTATAAATAACTACTGCAAGAGCACAGCAAACAAAGTAGTATAGAAGGGATCAAATCCACATATACCAAGTAAAACACTACGAGAATGTAGAAAGAAATTAAAGCTAAGACGAATGATGGTTGTTTGTAGTTTTGTAACTTCTAAAACTAAGAATGACAAATAAAACTATGTAAGTTCGAATGGAGAAAACGCTAGGTCTTCAGGTAATTCGCAGGAAATTAAGTCTCACTAAACAGATTATCGATTAGGGAAGGAATTAAGAACTGTTCTCAAACTCAAACATGAATTTATAGTTAATCCACTGTCGTGGCACTGACTACTATGCCAATCAACCTAAGAATCTAAACCGTCGTTTGACCTTAGAATTCTAGGGTTGCATTAAATTTCTGGTTTGATAAGTTCACAAATCGCCTTAGCATCAACTTTCGTTGGCTAAGGACGATTTGCTCATCTAAATTCTTTCAGGAAATCTAAAACACTTTTGATGAATATATTAATCCTAAGATCAGAAACTAGGTGATCAATCTAGTCTAAGCCTTAAACACAACAATAGATGAAGAACTCTATGTAAATCCCCGATCAAACATATATGTTTCAGCGATTCATGAAAATCCCTTGAAACCCTAAAAACCTAATGATATTCTCATAATTTACTTATTCTAGCATGCATTTTAGTTAGTGTTTTTAGTCATATGCATGCATAATCATTGTTTTCCTTAGTGTTTTATTCCCATTTAGAGTTTAGACAGTCCACACTAGGTCCTAGAGAGTCTCGCATGTTTTGAAGTGTGTTCTAGATACTTTGGAGGCTTTTGGAGACCTTTGGAGGAGTTTACACTCAGACTTGGGTCATGAGGAGATGACTAAAAGGAGAATGGAAATCCCAGCACCCACACCGTGTGACTTCGGGCCGGTGTGCTTCAACCGGTGTGGAGGCAGTGAGGCGTGCCATTCCAAGCCACTTTCTACACCGGCCGGATCCCGTCCGGCATGGATTTGCTTCACTTCCGTACAGACCATCTTCCTTTCCACGCACCGTCCAGCTCCTGTCCGGTGCGTCCATGCGGTATGAGGACAGAGAGTTGTACCGTCCCAACAGCACACCTGTGCCGTCCCGAAGTCATCCGGCGTGCCCTCTCATGGAGTGACAACACCGGCCAGCTTCCATCCGGCACGACCGTCCGGCGTGTCCCAACCCAACACCTGTAACGGCCACCATCCACACGGCACACCCCACACGGTATGGAGACAGAAGCATGCACCGTTTGGACTCGGCTCTCGTACCGGCCCGAATGCATCTGGCGTGCACAAGCAAGAAAGCCACACCGTCCCACACCCGTCCGGCGCCACAAACCGGCAAGGACATGAAGTCCTCACACCGACCCACATCCATCCGGCAAGGCCAAACGGTGTGGAGCCTTTTGTGACCACTACCCAAGATCCGACCGAGTCAAGACCCGGTTTGTCCCAGGTTGACCCGGGTTGTCCCGGATTGCCCCCTTTCACTATTTAAGCCCAAAAATCTAATTTTTTTGGTTTATCTCTTTTCTTATGCTGAAAACCTCTGTAAGTGTGTTATAAGTAATTTGTAAGAGATACCTTCTTGATTTATGCAATTTAAATTTTGATCATTTGATTTCTATCTTCTATCTCTTCTTTCTTAATCAAATCATCATCTAATCATGGGATTAAACATATTCTTCATATTATTTGTGGGATTCTCCATGATTAGTGAGTAGTTATTTAGGGTTTGAGGGTTTGGTAGATTTAGGGTGATTCCATGGATGATTAATGATGTCTAGGATTAGATTATTAGATTTCCCTTCTTGATTAGTACTCTTAATGCTAAATCTAGCTTGCGAAAGTTGATTTAGATAAAGAGGCATTTCAAACCCATAAGGTGTTTGATGGAATGCCTTGATGAACTAATTAAGAGATATTATTATTGGTTGATCTTGATTGTTGAACTTAATGCTTGCTAATTAACTATCCACAAATGAGAATTTGATCTTGACTTAGTGATTAACAAAGGTGATTAAAGCCTTGAGAGAGGATTAGTCATAATTAGTGATCTTTGTCTAGGGATTAGTATTGCTTGAGTTTTAGACATCATTAATTAGCCATGGATCACCTTATTTCAATTGCCGTATCCTTGAATTCGCCTTTTAACGTTTCATTTAGCCTCGTTTAATATTGCTAGTTCTTGTTACTTGTTTTAAATTTGATTAGCTAATTATATTAAACTCAAAAACCAACTTTTCTTGCTTGAATTAAGTAATTCTATGTATTCTTGGTGCTTGAGATACTAAAACCCATTTGGATTGATCCTCAAATTACTACAATGATATGAGTAGGGTTTGAGTAATTGATTAGGAAAAAAACCTACTATCAATTTGGCGTCGTTGCCAATTGGGTTTCGTTTTCAACATTAAGATTTTAGATCTTCTTGAGATTAAGCTTTCTTTCTACTCTTGCTACTAATCTCTTTCACTTCTTGTTGCCATCTCTATCTTATAGGTGCATGCATACCTGTTCTAGCGGCGAGGACAACCTAGTTCAAGCACGGGACGACATTCACTTATTGGAACGAGGAACTAGAGCAAGGAGACAAAGGGAAAGACAACTACACGTCGAACGTTTGGGTATGTGATACTAAGACTTTTCGGTCTTAAGGAGGTATCAATAACTCCAATACGAGTAGTATAGAAGGTTATCAATCCGTATTGGGATTAATTCTAAGCACGTAGAATACAAGGCACTCAAGTAAGTTAAGCGAAATAAGTGAATTGTTAAGTTTTACTAACACTCTAACGAGATTAAGCAAATAGACAAGATGAAACAAACTAAGCAAGATGTGAATTCAAATAATGGGAACGAATCCAAGGATGGGGTAATTGGATATAGGCTATTCCAAGTCTAATTCATGATGTTCATACACAATCAAGATTAATTTCCAAGGTTAAGATCCTAATCGTGACTAATCCTCTCTCAAGGTACTAATTACCTATGCTAATCACTAATCCAAGATCAAATTCTCATTTGTGGACTCTTAATTAGCAAGCATTAAATTCATTAATCAAGATCACCTAAATAATCCCTTAGACAACTAATCTCGTAGGCTAAGAAGGGTATTTCTCTTAGAAAGCTCTCTTAGGCATTTCATCGAACACCTTGTGGGTGGGAAATGCCTTGAGATCAAGTTTGACTTTCTCAAGCACAATCAAGCATTAAACGCACTCCCTAAGAGTAGGAAATTGATTATCTATCCCTAAGCATCACAAATCATCCATGGAAGTCACCTAATCCTAACCCATCCCAAGATCCTAGGAGACTACTCACTAATTATGATGGGTCCAACAAATCCTATGAAAAACATGTTAAATCCCATGATTAGATGATTAAAAAAGAAGATTGAGAATAGATTGCATAAATTAAAAAGGAGAATCTCTCTTACAAAATACTTTGAACATTCAAAAAGAGGTTTTTTAGCATAAGAAAGACATAAGTCAAAATTATGTTTTTGTGGGTTTAAATAGTGAATAGTGGGAACCGGGTCAACCCGGGACAAACCAGGTACTGACCCGGTCGGGTCTGGATTGGTTTGCAGAAGAAGAGTTTGTACCGACCGATTCTGGGTCGGTACAAACCATCCGGTACCAGATTTCTTCGAGCAGGTCGGATGGGAGCTGGATGCTGGTTTAGCCGGCTAAAATGAGATCGGGTCGAAGCGGAACGTGCTGGGTCGCATGCGGGATGAGTTTTAGCCGGCAGGAATTGATCTGTGTGTGTGCTGGATTTAGTGCCGGCTGGTAGTACCGGCCCAGAACGGGTTGGTACTAATCTTCATCGTGAGGTTGCCGATACGAGGCGTGCCGGTTCGTGCGCGGGACGTGTTTTAGCCGGCAGAACTCGACCTACGTGACCGCTGGATTAGTGCCGTTTGGTAGTGCCGACCTAGAATGGGTCGGATAGATGCTTGATGCGGAGTTAGCCGACTGAAATGAAATCTGGTCGTGCGCAGGACGAGTTAGGTCTTGAGCGGTACGAGTTTTAGCCAGCAGAAGTTCATGCCAAATGATCGCCCTTTTAGTGCCGCCGGGTAGTACCGATCCAGGGTCGATCGGTACTAATCTTCTTGAGGGGTCGTGCCGCTTCATTCCAGACCGGTATGAGAGAGCTCTTCAGATCGGCACAAGTCTCTACCTCAGTACCGATCCAGTGTACCGCTCTAGAGTTGGTCGGTGTGGGGCAAGAGAAGGAACGTCGAATGAATCATCTTCGATCTGGGTGAGTATGCCGGTCGGTTCTAGAGCGGTACAAAATTGGTTGTGGATCGGCACAAGTTTCTGTCCCAATACCGATCCAGTGTACCGACCCAGGATCGGTTGGTACAGCCCTCTGGAAACAACATTTTTGCCTTGGCTATCTCGTTTTGCTTCCGGGGTTGCACGTACTCTGTTCCAAAGCCTCCAGTGCCTCTTAAAACGTCTCCAGGTCCTTGGAAATCACCCCAAATCATGCAATACTCACTAGGACCTAATGCAAAGACTCCAACTCTAAATGAAACCGAAATGCTAACTAAAATCATGATTATGCATGCATGCGACTAGAAACTACATGTAAAATGTGATGCTAAAACAAGTAAATTATGGGAATATCAACTCCCCCAAACTTACTCTTTTGCTTGTCCTCAAGCGAACAAACACGAGCAAGTAGGGAGAGAGGTTTGAAGGCGGGAGCTCAAATCCACAAGTATCATAAAAAGAATTCAAGCCCAATGTCCAAGTTGTTAGTTCTAAAATGCGATCAAACAAGTCTACTCAAAAGGAGCTTGCCATATCCCTTCCCTACATGAATCAAGCCCAAGTCTCAACCTACACACACGTTCCTCTTATCCAATCCCTTGACATTCATTAAATCGTTTCAAGTGAATCAAGGTTATGCAAGTTAAGTGAATTCATTTGGCTATGGTGAAGGGTCTTGAGATAAAAGTGATCTCAAATGAATGGGGTTACTTCAACGCAAAGGGATCTCTCGAAAGGAATCAACTAATGCAAAATGCTAAGAGTAAAGCCCAATAGATGCATACAAGGATGACTTCCATCTACCAAATGCCTCCTATCGATCTTAACTCCTAACCTCTAAGCCCGAATGATGACCCTTCCTAAGCTACCCTTTTTCCCACAAGGCTGTTTAGCCCTCAATATTCACTTGGCCTCACTTTTTCTCTTCACTTAAGCACTTAGGGGATTTCCTTTTTCTCCAAATGGCTTGGCTTACAACCTTTTTATTCACTTAGCCCTTCATTTACTTTTTCTAGTCTCTCTTTTCTCATTTTCTTGTACTTTTAGCCGTTTTCGGCTCTTTTTCTTTTCTTTTCAAAACTAGAGACTATTTTCTTTTGACACTTAGAGCTTTTTCGACACTTTTCTTTGCCAACCATTTCAACTTTTGCTTATCCCCTATTTCTTTTCCCATTTCTTCCTTCTCTTTCTTTCTTTATCCCCAAACTCCCATCCTATCTAGTCCTAACCTATGTCCAGCCCTTTGAGCTCGGGCTAGTTCTACATGGAAGCTTCTCCTTGTCGTTCTAAACTCAACACTTTTTGCCTAGTTGATTCGGAAAAGGCCTCACGTCGCTCACAAATGGTTTTTGGCTTGAAGGACGGTTGGGTTATGGGAATGGTTAACCGTTCCAAAGAGGGGAACGGGCTATTCGAGCTAACAAAGAGTGGTGAAAAGGGGAAGATAGCTCAAATATGTGTATCGGTATCCATGAATCCACATTGACATGCACAACCAAGATAATTAATATGTCAAAATTAAGGTTATCACTTAGGTAGGATTGGACTCGATTCACACTTGTTTTAGCTAAGACCTAAGTAATGAGACACGAGGTCGAAACATGGTTCGTCCTTTATTTCATACACGAGATCAAAGCGTCAAACAACTAGCAACGAGGACATTGGACCGAGCTCTTAAAATGATACTCTACAAGGAAAAATCATCATTGCTCCCTATGCACGTGCAATGCAACCTATATGTTACTATACTCGATCCTACTTATGAAATGCAACTACATCTTTTTCTTTTGTGTTTTCAAAGTTTTCAAATTTTGAGATTTTTTTTTTTTTTTTGTGTTTTTCTATGCCTTAGATGAATGCATGAGACTCAAAATGCAAAATAGAAAAAATAAGATCAAAATAAACATGATTAGGTGCTGGTCCCTCCCCCAAACTTAAATCACACCATCCCGGTGTGAAATAAATTCAAAGGAAGAACCAAAAACAAAAAACAAAAATAACTATACGATGCAAGACTCAAGGAAAGGAAAATTATGTACAAGGGTGTTGGAGTGTTACCTAGAAGTCTTGAGACGAGGAGGAAGACCCCATCGAGAAGGAGGGGTTGCTAGAAAATGGTGATGGAGATCTCATGGCCTTCCGTTTTTCCGCCTTCTCTCTCCGAGCCAAGGAACGACATGCCTCCTCGTGGTCCATCAATTCACCGCCATGCGAGCCTTCGCCAATCTCACGGCGTTTTGTGGCCCGTGCCTCCTCGCGGCCGTCGCTAGCTGTTTCACAAGAGCTCTTTGCCTTAAGCTCTTTGATCGTCTCCTTCATGCTCTTTATCGTCTTTGCCATCTTCATCATCGATCGATCTTGCCACTTGCACCATCTTTGGAGGAGTCTCGTTTGATGGTGTGCGTGTCTAGTGGCGGGATCGCCCATCTCTCCATCGAACGGCTCAAAATGGTATCGCTCACTTCCGTAGGTGGGCATAGGGAATGGTGGGCTAGCGACATCTTCATCGGAGTTGGAGGGTTCTTCGGTCGCACTTGCCCTCGAAGTCCTACTCTTCTCGGCCTTTTCCTTGCGAGGTAGGCCGATAGGTGGATCCATGGCCGGGTTGTAAAATTGGTCCTTGACGGGGTAGAAAGAGATGTTCTGCCGGTTCTCGAGACGGGTGAGATCAGCTTGGGTAGTAGGACTTGTACCGCTTCGTTTCTACCCAGCATGACGTTATATGCGAGCAATGGTCCGATCCTTCCCTTGAGGAACCTCGTGCGTATGAGATATGCCTCATCCATCAAATTCCACTCCTCCTTCGTATGCGGCAATTTTACCCCCTTGGCCTTTAGAATAGGCGTCACAAGCCAACCGATGCTTATCGCGGATTTCTTGTTCTTGGTCTCGTAAGCCCATGCTTTGTAGCAAAAGAAACGTCTCACTAAGAGAGTCGCAAGAGACGGGGTCCTCTCGCTTCCTTTGAAAACCGTCCCGTTCGGGAAAACCGGGAGAAGGGGTCTTAACCCGAGAGCCATCAACTCGAGTTCGTCGAGTGTAACCGTACCGAACTCCACTTTGGCGAAAAACATATGGGCCAGCACCTTGTGTACATATCGAATCGCCGGGTTACGGATGTGAGTGATTTTGTTTCCACCCAGGTGATAGTCTCCATAACCAATGGTCTCCCATACCCGCTTGAGCTCGTTCTTGGGGTAATGAAAGTACGGGCTTCCACTTGTTCACTCTTCACGGAACCCGAATATTTGGCAAATCTCATGGAAGGTCATTCGGTAGTCTTTGCCATTCACCACGAACCCAATCTCTCCAAACCCGGTTTGGGCATTTGACTTCTTGTGATGCTCGTCGTAGAAGGCTACCTTGAGAGAGGAGAGGAATTGGCAAGTAAGCACGTGATGGGCTTGCTCCTTCATGTGTAAAAACCGTCCAAGACCCATGGTATCGAAGATTGTTGCCACGTCTTTGAGAATCCCCATCTTCTCTAGCACAACAACATCCGCGAAACGACCTTGCTCAAAATCCATGTCAATAAACTTGTCGAAGCATTGTTCCATGGTTGGAGGATCCGGAATAGCAACGGCCTTGCCTTTGTCTTTCCCCGCAGCTATGCCCTTCTTCTTGTCCGTGGGTTTTTCGACAATGGCTATTTGCTTGCCCTTAGCCTTAGCGCTTATAGAATCAACGGGTTTTTTGGCTCGAGAACTCGATGCAACAACCATTGCATTACCCGCGGCTTGCGCTTGAGGCTGAGCTTGAGCTTGAGCTTCATTGTTCTTTGTGGCGGCTCTCGTTCGTCCCATCGTTCCTACAATTTCTCGAAGATTTCATTAGTCCCATGGAAGCATAACTCAAGATCGATGATGAGTAACAAAGTGGAGATAAATGCCATGAGAAAGAAGGGGTTTAATTCAACAAATCAATCCATTAGACTTAAGCCTATAGATTAAACTCCTAAAATCTCGAATTTATCATCAAATTTGCTCATTTTCATCAAATCTCCACTAAGAATCAAGAACACAAATTTGCAATTTCTCCATGAACATCACAATTCAGCTCAAAGAAAACAGCAATTCAATCATTTCCTAGCAAACCCCAAGGCTAAAATCAAGCTAGGTGCATCACACAAATACTCCCATGGAGTTTTAACTAAATAGCAAAATCACGAAATTTTCGGTGAAATACCTTGGGGATGAATGCTTAATCGATAAAAACGATGCTGAATCCAAAAAGAGGAGGAAAAATCGAGTTCTCAGCATTTTGAATCGCCCAATTTGAGTAACTAGAGTAAACGTTATGGAGAAAGCAAGATAATCGAGAGAGAAAAAGAGATGAGGCGCGATAGACTTAGCCGGAGAAAAAGGGTTTTTATCGCGCCGGGTCGGGTCAGACGGGCTTGGGTTGGATAAAAATGCGTATGAACTTCGTTGACCCGCGTTGACTTCTCTATACCGATCGATTCTGGCTCGGTACTAATCGAGCGGTACAAACGTTTTTCTCGCCACTGTTCGATCCTTGATCGGCACAAACCGTGCGGTACGAGCGCTTTTCTTCCCATCGTGCGGTCCTCGAGCGGCATAGGTAGCTCGGTACGAACGTTTTGCTTTATACCGACCCGTCATAGATCGGCACTAATCAAACGGTACGAACGTGTTTCCTAGTACCGATCCATTCTGAGCCGGTACAAGTCGCCCGGCGCTAATCCTTCGGCTAAAAACTCGTCCGCGGAGAGATCGTCTCGGCTAAAAGCTTGCCCGAGTGAAAATTGTGTCGGCTTGAGGTCGATCGGGGGAAATTTTCTGTATTGCACCGTTCGGTTCTCGGCTGGTACTAACCATCCGGCACTAAACTTTTGCTTCCCTCGGCTAAAACTGTTCCAGGTTGGAGAAGTCTCGGCTAGAAGTTGCTCGGCAGAGATTTCTCGTTGTACCGGTCCATCCTGGTGCGGTACTAACTGGGCGGCACAAGAGTTTTTGTTGTACCGCCTGATTAGTACCGGCTGGGGATCGGTCGGCATAATTTTTCGGATCCTTTCTCTTCGACTTATGTCGATCCGTTCCTGCTCGGCGCACTCGGTCGGTATAACCTCCTGGCGCGATACCGATCCACCATACCGACCCAGGATGGGGCGGTATGGTCCTCCGGATTCACTGTTTTCGCAGTCTATTCTTTTGCGCTCGTCATCACCATCGGTCCAAGACTTCGCAGCCCGTCAAGATCCTATCAACACTTAAACAAAACATCAAAAAGATCTAGAAAAGATAGAAAAACGTAAAATGAAAAGTATATACAAGCGGTAAGCTTGGGGTGTCTCCGAAAAGCACTTAGGTGGAAGGAACATCATTGAGAGGAAGTGAGATGCTCTCCTCAACGATTTCATTGGCATGGTACGGTTTGAGTCTTTGCCCGTTTGCAACAAATTCTTCTCCGTTCTTGTTCACGAGAACAACGGCTCCATAAGGCCTTACATCCTTGATCACAAAGGGACCGGACCACTTAGACCGTAGCTTCCCGTGAAACAACTTCAACCGGGAGTTAAAGAGCAAGACTTGATCTCCGGCCTTGAAGTCTTTACGCACAATCTTCTTGTCATGAAAGGCCTTGGTCCTTTCTTTGTAAATCTTGGAGTTCTCATAGGCCTCGAGCCTAATCTCATCGAGTTCTTGAAGTTGGATCAAGCGCCTCTCTTGTGCTGATTTGAGATCAAAATTTAGAAGCTTCACGGCCCACATGGCCTTGTACTCAAGCTCGAGCGGTAAGTGGCATGACTTCCCGTAGAGAAGATTGAACGGTGTAGTCCCAATAGGTGTCTTGAATGCCGTCCGGTATGCCCACAACGCATCATCTAGCTTCTTAGCCCAATCCTTTCTCGAACTACTTACGGTCTTCTCTAGTATGGCCTTGATTTGTCGGTTCGAGACTTCCACTTGGCCACTTGTTTGAGGGTGATACGGTTTAGCCACTTTATGCTTAACCCCGTGCTTCTTGAGTAGACTCTCGAAGACCTTGTTGATGAAGTGTCTTCCTCCATCACTAATGATGACCCTTGGCATCCCAAACCGTGGAAAGATTATCGATTGGAAAAGCTTTAGAACCACCTTAGCATCATTGGTCGGACTAGCGATTGCTTTGACCCATTTAGACACGTAATCCACCGCTACCAAAATGTATTGGTTCCCGTAAGAAGAGGGGAACGGTCCCATGAAGTCAATGCCCCAAACATAAAAAATTTCAACTTCAAGAATAGGGTTTTGAGGCATCTCATCTCTTCTAGCAATGTTCCCCTTTCTTTGGCACGCATCGCAAGTGGAGACAAAAACGTGAGCGTCTTTAAACAAGCTAGGCCACCAAAAACCGGATTGGAGAACCTTTGTCGCCGTCTTGAATGAAGCGAAGTGACCGCCATATGACAAACCGTGACAATGGAACAAGATCCCACTAACCTCTTCTTCTGGGACACACCGTCGGTAGAGACCATCCGAGCACAACTTGTAGAGGAACGGCTCATCCCAATAGAACCGAGTGACATCATGGAAGAACTTCTTCCTCTTGTACCCTTCTAACCTCGGTGGCTCTCTTCCGTAAGCTAAGTAGTTAACCAAATCCGCGTACCAAGGCAGCTTGCCATCTTCCAAACCACTCGCATTCTCAAGACTCTTCGCGGCCTCTATCCCTTTTCTCAAGACACTCACCAACATAAGACTTTCTTCGGGAAGTTTGTCGTCGATTGGAACAAGGTATTCAATTCTCAATCTAGACAAATGGTCCGTAACTCCGTTTTCAATGCATTTTTTGTCTACGATCTCCATGTCAAACTCTTGCAAGAGCAAAATCTACCGGAGGAGTCTCGGCTTGGTGTCTTTCTTGGCGTGTATGTACCTCAAAGCCGTGTGATCCATGTAGACTACTATCTTTGAGCCAACCATATACGAACGGAATTTCTCCATAGCAAACATCACCGCTAACAACTCCTTTTCCGTTGTCGCATACCTCGCTTGAGTGTCATCNATCCCAATAGAACCGAGTGACATCATGGAAGAACTTCTTCCTCTTGTACCCTTCTAACCTCGGTGGCTCTCTTCCGTAAGCTAAGTAGTTAACCAAATCCGCGTACCAAGGCAGCTTGCCATCTTCCAAACCACTCGCATTCTCAAGACTCTTCGCGGCCTCTATCCCTTTTCTCAAGACACTCACCAACATAAGACTTTCTTCGGGAAGTTTGTCGTCAATTGGAACAAGGTATTCAATTCTCAATCTAGACAAATGGTCCGTAACTCCATTTTCAATGCCTTTTTTGTCTACGATCTCCATGTCAAACTCTTGCAAGAGCAAAATCTACCGGAGGAGTCTCGGCTTGGTGTCTTTCTTGGCGTGTATGTACCTCAAAGCCGTGTGATCCATGTAGACTACTATCTTCGAGCCAACCATATACGAACGGAATTTCTCCATAGCAAACATCACCGCTAACAACTCCTTTTCCGTTGTCGCATACCTCGCTTGAGTGTCATCTAACGTTCTACTTTCATAGTAGATGACGTTGACTTTCTTGTCCTTCTTTTGGCCTAAAACCGCTCCGACCGCGAAGTCACTCGCGTCACACATAATCTCAAATGGTAGATCCCAATCCGGAGCTTGGACAATTGGAGCACTAACCAAGGCCTTTTTAATCTTTAAAAACGCCTCTAAACATTCCTCATCAAGGTTAAACTCAACGTCTTTGCAAAGGAGCCTAGTGAGGGGCCTTGTGATCTTTGAAAAATCCTTGGTGAAGCGACAGTAGAAACCCGCGTGACCCAAGAAGCTTCGGACATCTTTTACCGTTTTTGGCGGTTCCAAACTCACCATCACTTCAATCTTGGCCTTGTCCACTTCAATACCCCTTTCCGAAATCTTGTGTCCTAGCACGATGCTTTCCCGCACCATAAAGTGGCATTTCTCCCAATTCAACACCAAGTTTGTCTCCTCGCACCTCGTTAGCACCCTACAAAGATAGGACAAACAAGAAGAAAACGAGGAACCATACACCGAGAAGTCGTCCATAAAGACCTCGACTATTTCCTCAATTAGATCTGAAAAGATCGACATCATGCACCTTTGAAATGTGGCGGGTGCGTTACATAGTCCAAACGGCATCCTTCGATAAGCAAAGGTGCCATAAGGACATGTAAATGTCTTATTTTCTTGGTCGTTCGGGTGAATGGGAATTTGAAAGAATCCCGAATAACCATCTAAAAAGCAATAAAACGGGTGATTAGTAAGTCTTTCAAGCATTTGATCAATGAACAGGAGAGGGAAATGGTCTTTCCTAGTGGCGGAGTTAAGTTTTCGGTAATCAATGCACATCCTATGACCGGTGATAGTCCTAGTATGTATTAATTCATCTTTTTCGTTCTTTACCACTGTGATTCCACCCTTTTTAGGCACCACATGAACCGGGGATACCCACGCACTATCGGAGATAGGATAGATAACCCCCGCATCTAAGAGCTTAAGAATCTCTTTCTTGACCACCTCTTTCAAATTAGGATTCAATCTACGTTGGTGTTCAATAGAAGTCATCGATTCGCTCTCTAGATGGATCCTATGCGTGCAAAGAGATGGAGAGATACCCTTAATATCACTTAGAGAGCATCCAATTACCCTTCTAAATTTCCTTAATTCTTTCAAGAGTGTGGCAATTTCATCTTCATTAAGCTCATCATTGACTATCACCGAGTAAGACTCATTGGGACCTAAGAAAGCGTACCTTAGCCCCTTAGGGAGCGGTTTGAGGTCCACCTTAGGCGCCTTGAGCTCACTCCAATCGTCACCCATGCTAGACTTACCATTGCTAGCCTCCACCACGTTCTCATCTTGCTCCACTTCCAAAGCAAAGCTTTCTTGTACCGAACCCAATGTAGAACCGTCTTCACACTTCAATCCTTGATGATCCAAATCAATGAACGGAAGCTCCTTGACCATTGGCTCGTGCGAGTCCAAAATCAACTTGAAGCCTTCACTTTCATCACTCAAGTACCCATGTTCGCCTTGGCTCTTAGTCAAAGCAACTTGCAAGCCATCTTCAAGATTCAACTCTTCAAGTAGTTCATCCGCCAATTCGTCCATGACCTCGATGTAGAAGCATTGACCATCAATTGTGGGCTTCTTCATAACATCGTTGATGTTGAACTTAAGAACCTCATCTTTACCCAAGTGCAAGTCAATCTTGCCCTTCCTCACATCGATGATCGCGCCCGCGGTCGCCAAGAAGGGTCTTCCAAAAATCAACGGGTCTTTTGGTTCCTCGTCCATCTCCAAGACTACGAAATCCGTTGGAACAATGGAATCTCCAACTACGATTGGCAAATCTTCAAGTAGCCCAATTGGCACTCTCACGCTTCTATCCGCAAGGACCAAGGAGATCCTACAAGCTTTGTATTTCGTGAATCCCAATCTCTTAGCAACGGAAAACGGCATTAGACTCACACTAGCACCCAAATCACAAAGACAATTATCGAATGCTAGAGGACCTAGAGCACACGGTAGAGTGAAGGAACCTGGATCTCCAAGCTTCTTGGGTACCATCTTCTTTTGGATGATGGCACTACATTCATGAGTCAAAATCACCATGGATTCCATCTCTTGTGCTCTTTCCTTTACCACATCCTTGAGAAATTTAGCATATTGGGGTACAAGTAGAAATGCATCAACCAATGGCATTGTAAGCTCCACTTTCTCCATTTGCCTATCAAACATCCCCTTGTACTTTTCCAACAATTGCTTCTTGAATCGCCCGGGAAATGGTAGCTTAGGAACGTAGGGCTTAGGGACAAACACATTCTTCTTCGGCCTCTCTTGAGGAACAACAACCCTAGGCTTGACCTTTTCAACTTCTTTACCCTTGTCTTGATCTCTCACTACCACGTCTTCAACCAAGTCTTCATCTTCTTGAAGTTCCACCCCCTTCTTTTGTTCTCAATGTCCTCGTTGAGATTAGGAGGAGCTACTCTAGTTGGCAAAACCGTACCACTCCGTAGGGCGATGGCGTTGACATACTCCTTGGGGTTGGTCTCGGACTTGCTCGGAAGTTGACCTTGTGGTCGTGAAGAAGAAGTAACGCCTTTGGTCTCCATTTGTTTTACCTTGGAGTTCAAAGCCTCAATCTTGGTGTTGAGGTCGTTGTATGAGCAATCTACCCGCGTATTGATCTCCGCTTGTCCCTTTAGTAATTGTTGGAACATGGAGCTCAAGTCAAGCTCTTGCGGTTTAGACGTAGATGCGTGACCTTGTGGTATAAACCCTTGTTGTTGTTGAAAACCGGGTGGTGCAAAAGCTTGTTTTTGTGGAAATCCGCCTTGGTTTCCTTGGAAGTTGTTCTTGGGAATGAAAGCTTGGTTTGAGTTAGAGGCTTGACCTTGGTATTGATTGAATTGCTTTTTTTGAGGGGCTTGGTTCCCTTGTTGTTGAGGATACACTTGGTCTTGTGGATTCTCAACATTTGTGTTCCGGTAAGAGAAATTGGGATGGTTTCTATAGTTGTGATTGAACCCTTGTCTTTGGTAGTTCCCTTGGTTCCCAACGTAGTTCACTTCCTCTTGTGTGTCAACGGCTTCCTCTTCATAGCAACCTTGATTATCTTCGTAATCGCCAATGAAATGAACCACTTTTTGAGACTCTTTTTTAGTGGCCTCAAGAAGTTTATCTATCAAGGATGCTTGCTTATCCATCTTCTCATTAAGTGCCTTCATGTCTTTGGCTCTCTTGTGCTCATCAAAGTCGCTTGTGGTCCTTGTGGCACGGTCATAATCGTCGCCATATGTCCCATCACTAGTAGCCAAGTTTTCCACAAGCTCCATTGCTTCCTCCACATCTTTAGCCAAGAAATTACCATTCGATGCCGTATCGAGTAGCATTAGAATCTTAGGCAAAGCACCCCGGTATAAAGTACTTAAGAGAGAGGCGTTGCTAAAGCCATGATGAGGGCATTGAGAAGTGTAGCCTCTAAATCTCTCCCAAGCCTCGTTGAAAGACTCATTGGACCGTTGTGTGAAGCTCGATATCTTGTTGCGGAGCTTGGCGGTTCTAGCCGGTAAAAAGAATTTGGCAAGAAACGCACGTTTGCAATCATCCCAAGAAGTAATAGATCCTTGGGGTAAGCTCTTTTCCCATTGGTGAGCCTTGTCACCTAGAGAGAACGGGAAGAGACGAAGTTTGAAACCATCTTCGGAGACTCCATTGATCTTAGTGAGACCACATATCCGGTCAAATTGGTCTATGTGGTCCACTGGATCTTCCATTGACAACCCATGAAACTTGTTAGCTTGAACCATGTTGATTAACTCCGATTTGACCTCAAAGTTGTTGTTTTCGACCGGAGGTGGTTGAATCCCTTGGCGATTTTGGTGTGCATTCGCCGCATCACCTTCTCCAACAACATGCCGAGCCCTAGGTGGATGGTGTGGACGGATTGGGTTGTGATGGTTTCCATTGCCACCACCTCCTTGGTTGTTCCCGTTTCCAATCCCACCGTTCCTTTGGTGTGGAATGTGATCGTGAATGTTCCCAAGTGGAACATCGTCAAAATTCTCCATTTCGTTACCGACCTTTTCTTGCACTCTTACGCGGCTTCGTCGTGCTCTTGAACCCCGGTGAAGTTGATCGATATCGTCCCTTGGTTCTACGAGATTGGTATTGCCACGGGAACGGGTATGCATACACCTATAGAGAGCAAAAGCAATAGGAAGTGAAGAAGATTAGTAACTTTGTAGAAAGTAGTGCTTAAACTCACAAAGAGCCTAAATCTCAATGTTAAAATCAAATCCCAAGATGGCAACGGCGCCAAATTGATACTAGGACTTTTGCAAGTCTTAAGGAGGTATCAATAACTCCAATACGAGTAGTATAGAAGGTTATCAATCCATATTGGGATCAATTCTAAGCACAAAGAATACAAGTGATGAAGGTTTTTGTGTTATGTTCACATCAATTCCTCTATGCTTGTCATTGTAGCATAAGAGGTGTCAATCCATAGGGGTTAAGATCAATGCACTAAGAATACATGAACCTTCCTAAGCTAGAACAAATGTTTTGGGTTTTTATGTTTTTGAATTAGGAAAGTAAAATGCAAGAAAGAAAACAAAGGCTAGAAGTGTTGGAAAATGAATTAACTATCAAGAAGATGATTAATGAACAAACAATGATGATTTAGATTGAATTAAACACTATCCTAGAACATAGAATTCACAATTATGACTAATCCACTCTCGTGGCACTAATCACTTTGTTAATCACCAAATCAAGAACAAACTCTCGTTTGTGATAAGATGATTAACAAGCTTTAATCTCCAATTCCACTTAGTTCACTAATCACCCTAGACATCAACTCTCATTGGCTAGGCATGAAAGGCTCACAAAAGGTTTGGTTCAAGCATTTCATCGAACACCTCTCGGGCGTGAAACGCCTAAGCTCTAGTTTTGATCTATCAATCCAAAACTAGCTTTAAGATCAACCTAAGTGAAGGATCTAACAAGATGTAACCTAAATCGTCATCATCTAATCATCAAGACAATTGACTAACGATGCTAATACGCACAATCTATGCTATTCCTTAGGTTAAGATCACTAATTATGACTAATCCTCTCTCAAGGCACTAATCACTTTGCTAATCACTAAATCAAGATCAAATTCTCATTTGTGATGAAATGATTAGCAAGCATTAAGATCAATATTCAAATCAACCAATAAACACCTTAAGCAACTACTATCATAGGTTAAGAATGTTTATCTCTTTCTAAGTTCTTTGGGGAATTTCATCAAACACCTTGTGGGTGTGAAATTCCCAAAGATCTAGGTTGACTTTATCAAGCCCAATCTAGCATTAAGATCACTTAGAAAGAAAGGAAAGCAATGATTAAGCACATAAGCATCACAAATCAATCATCAAACCATCAATAATCAAGCATGATCCAAAAACCAACAAAAACCCTAAAGTCTAAACATGAAGAACAAAAGATAAAAAGACATAAGGATAAAGAAGATGCATTAATATAAAGATAAGGGTGAAGAAATCTTCTCTAGAGTGGCATTTGTATGAAGAACAATCAAAATCCCTCCAAAATCATAAGAAGAGTTTGGGATAAATCCTAACTCTAGAAAGAAGAAAGCTTAGCATGAAAAATAGGTTTCAAAAGTATTTATAGAAAAAGGGGTGAACCGGGTCAACCCGGAACAAACCGGGTATTGACCCGGTCAAATCTGGTTTTGAGGCACATAAGGGCTCTGTACCGACCAGTCCTGGGTCGGTACAAGTAGGTCGGTACAAGTCTTTCTGATCCTTCATGCCGAGCAGATCTGGGTCGGTGTTGAGAAGTGCTTCTGATCGGTATAAGTCTCTGGAGCAATACCGACCCATGGTACCGACCCAATGCCGGTCGGTATTGTTCGACATCTTCGCGGCTAGTCGGGCATGGCTTCAGTAAAAAGGCCATATCTTCCAAACCACTGGTCCGAATGACTTGATTCAAAATCCTGTAGAAAGATAACTCATCCCTCTACAACTTTCATGAACACCTCCGAAGCTAAATCAAATCAGAGAGCCTTTGTTTGGCAGGTTCTTTTGGACGGTTCGGATGACCCCTTCCTTCTCTTATGCTCCATAACTCCAAACTTCTCCAAAATGACTCCAAGCACCTATAAAACACTCCAAATGCATGCAAAAACTCTCTAGGACCTAATGAAACATCCTAAACTCTAATAAAGACCAAAATGCTAGACGAAACCATGATTATGCATGTAAATGACACAAAACTCTAAGTGAAATGTATGCTAAAACATGCAATATATGAGAATATCAACAAGGCACTCGGGTAAGTTAAGCTAAATAAGCGATTGTTTTTAATCAATGAACTAAGAGAACTAAACTAGATTAGGAAATACCAAACTAAACGAGTTGAAACGCAATAAACAAAGCTAATCCAAGGATGGGGTAATTGGATATAGGTTATTCCAAGTCTAACTCATGATGCTCATCTACAATCAAGGTTAATTTCCAAGGTTAAGATCCTAATTATGACTAATCCTCTCTCGAGGTACTAATCACCTATGCTAATCACTAATCCAAGATCAAATTCTCATTTGTGGATTTTTAATTAGCAAGCATTAAATTCATTTGTCAAGATCACCTAAATAATCCCTTAGACAACTAATCTCTTAGGCTAAGAAGGTTATCTCTCTTAGATAGCTCTCTTAGGCATTTCATCGAACACCTTGTGGGTGGGAAATGCCTTGAGATCAAGTTTGACTTTCTCAAGCACAATCAAGCATTAAACTCACTCCCTAAGAGTAGGAAACTGATTTTCTATCCCTAAGCATCACAAATCATTCATGGAAGTTACCTAATCCTAACCCATCCCTAGATCCTAGGAGACTACTCACTAACCATAATGGACCCAACAAATCCTATGAAGAACATGTTAAATCCCATGATTAGATGATTAGATGATTAAGAAAGAAGATTGAGAAAGAGAGATTGATTGATAAACTTAGATTGCATAAATTTTAAAAGGAGAATCTCTCTTACAAAATACTTAGCACACTCAAAAAGAGGTTTTTAGCATAAGAAAAAGACATCCCTGAAAATTAGTTTTTTTCTGGTATTTATAGTGAATAGTGCGAACCGGGTCAATCCGGAACAAACCGGGTATTGACCTGGTCGGGTTTGGGCGAAGTCCTGAAATTACAGGTTTGTACCGACCGGTTATGGGTCGGCACAAACCACCCGGTACAAATCTTGTCGCAGGATGGGTTTTAGCCGGCAGTAGTGACGATCGGATCGCTGGAGTTTAGTGCCGTGTGATTAGTACCGACCCAGAACGGGTCGGCACTAACCGTCCTCGTGCAGGTCGGGCGGAAGTCTGGTGCAGATTTAGCCAGCCAAAATGAAGTTGGGTCGCACGCGGGAAGGTTTTTAGCCGGCAGAAATCGATTGCGTGTGCTGGATTTAGTGCCGGTTGGAGATGGGTCGGCATTAATCTTCCTGTGCCTTGGTGCCGCTTGTTCCTGGACCGGTACGGGAGAGTTCTTGGATCGGTGTTAGCTTCTGTCTTCATACCGATCGGGAGATACCGCTTCAGGACCGGTCGGTGCAATGTGAAGGGAAGGTACGTCGAGCGGTTCGTCGTCGTTCCAGGTGAGTGTGCCGGTCGATCCTGGGGCGGCATGAAATCAACTCTGGATCGGTATTAGCTTCTGTCCCTATACCGACCCATCATACCGACCTAGGATGGGTCGGTACACTCCTCTCCTTTTGCTGTTTTTGCTTTGGCCATTTCTTCTTGCACTCAACTCCGATTTGGCTTGGTTCGGCGACTTCCAATCCTCCTAAAGTGTGTCCAAGCACTTGGAAAAAGACCCCAAAACATGCAAGACTCACTAAGACTTAATGCAACCTAGCTAGACTCTAACACTAAGAATATCGATGATTATGCATGCATGCGACTAAAAATGCTAAGTAAAAATGCATGCTAAACAAGTAAAATATATATGAGAATATCAGTAAAGACATTGCATAAATAAAAGATAGGGTTGAAGAAATCTTCTCTACAGTGGCATTTATGATGAAGATCCATCCAAAATCATCATAGGAAGAGTTTGGAGTAAAACCCAACTCTAGAAAGAAGAAAGCTTAGATCACAAAAATGAGGTTTTAAAATATTTATAGTGAACAGTGCGAACATGTCCGAATGACCTGATTCCAACTCCTATGGAACGCTAACTCATCTGGCTACATCTTTCATGAAGATCATTGAGGCTGAATCGGACTTTAACTCCTTCGTTCTGCCGGATCGTCAAGACACTTCGGCTGGCTTCATCGGGATGGATTTGGGGGTGGATTAGTACCGACCAAGTGTACCGAGCTAGGACAGGTCGGTACTAATCTTTGCCTTTGTACCGACCAGTTAGTACCGGTCCAGAACAGGTCGGTACTAATCTTTTCTTGTGTCGATCCAATGCTGGTCGGCGTTGGTCTCGCGGCCAGACGGATACACCTTCGGTAAACTCGCGATATCTCTTGAACCGCTTATCCAAATGGCCTCATTCCAACTTCGCTGGCAAGCTAACTCATTCCTCGACAATTTCCATGAAGACAGTCGAGGCTAAATCGGACTGTATCCACTTCGTTTTGCCGATACAAATAGGTTGGTCTGCACTGCCGTGTTTGTGCCGCTTGGTTTGTGCCGACCCAGAATGGGTCGGTACAAATCTTCCTGATCCTTCATGCCGAGCAGATCTGGGTCGGTGTTGAGAAGTGCTTCTGATCGGTATAAGTCTCTGGAGCAATACCGACCCATGGTACTGACCCAATGCCGGTCGGTATTGTTCGACATCTTCGCGGCTAGTCGGGCATGGCTTCAGTAAAAAGGCCATATCTTCCAAACCACTGGTCCGAATGACTTGATTCAAAATCCGGTAGAAAGATAACTCATCCCTCTACAACTTTCATGAACACCTCCGAAGCTAAATCAAATCAGAGAGCCTTTGTTTGGCAGGTTCTTTTGGACGGTTCGGATGACCCCTTCCTTCTCTTATGCTCCATAACTCCAAACTTCTCCAAAATGACTCCAAGCACCTATAAAACACTCCAAATGCATGCAAAAACTCTCTAGGACCTAATGAAACATCCTAAACTCTAATAAAGACCAAAATGCTAGACGAAACCATGATTATGCATGTAAATGACACAAAACTCTAAGTGAAATGTATGCTAAAACATGCAATATATGAGAATATCAC
The DNA here is from genome assembly GCA_002933915.1 of Eutrema heterophyllum. Taxonomy (NCBI): domain Eukaryota; kingdom Viridiplantae; phylum Streptophyta; class Magnoliopsida; order Brassicales; family Brassicaceae; genus Eutrema; species Eutrema heterophyllum. Next base: position 105,271 of record PKMM01040139.1, read on the forward strand.
TTGTCGCTCTATACCCAACACTTTTTGCTAAGTCCATTCAAAAATAAGGCCTCACAACGCTCACTAAACATGTAGGCTCGAAAGAAGGTTGAGTTTTTAGGTGGGGAACCATTCCAAAGGTGGGAATTGGCTACTTGGGCCAACAAGAGTGGTACAAAGGGATAAGATGACCCAAGTATGTATGTGGAATCCATGAGTCCATCGTGCAATGCATGATCATGATAATTAATGTGTCAAAATTAAGGTTCTCACTTAGATAGGATTGGATTCGATTCACACATGCTTTAGCTAAAACCTAAGTAATGAGACACGAGATCGAAACATGGTTCGTCTTTAATTTCAAACATGAGATCAAAGCATCAACAACTAGTAACAAGGACATTGGACTGAGCTCTTAAAATGATACTCTTCAAGGAAAAATCATCATTGCTCCCTATGCACGTGCAATGCAACCTACATGTCACTAGACTCGATCTTACTCGTGAAATGCAAGCTAAATGACTTCTTTTTGTGTTTTAAATTTTAAGAATTTTTCTATTTTTTTTTTATTTTTTTCGATTTTTTGGTTTTTTTCTATGCCTTAGATGAATGCATGAATGCATGAGACTCAAAATGCGAAATATAAAAAATAGGATCAAAATAAACATGGTTAGATGCCGGTCCCTCCCCCAAACTTAAATCCCACCGTCTCGGTGTGAAATAAATTTAAAGGAAGAACCAAAAATAAGAGATAAAAAAAAACTATACAATGCAATACGCAAGAAAAGAAAAAGAAATATGTACAAGGTGATGGAGTGTTACCTAGAAGTCTTGAGATGAGGAGGAAGACCCCATCGAGAAAGAGGGGTTGCTAGAACACGGTGATGGAGATCTCATGGCCTTTCGTTTATCCGCCTTCTCTCTACGAGCCAAAGAACGGTATGCTTCCTCGTGGTCCATCAATTCACCACCATGCGAGCCTTCACCAATTTCACGGCGATGCGCGGCGTGTGTCTCCTCGTGGCTGCCACTACCCATCTCGCAAGACCCCTGTGCCTTAAGCTCCTTGATTGTCTTCTTCAAACTCTTGATCGTCTTTGCCATCTTCCTCGTCGATCGGTCTTGCCACTTGCACCATCTTTGGAGGAGTCTCGTTTGATGGTGCGCGTGTCTAGTGGCGGGGTCACCCATGGCACCGTCGAATGGCTCGAAATGGTACCGCTCGCTCTCGTAGGTGGGCATAGGAAGTGGGGGACTAGCGACTTCGTCCTCGGAATGAGAGGAATCCTCGGTCACACTCGCCCTCGAGGCCTTACTCCTCTCGGCCTTGGCCTTGTGGGGTAGGCCAATGGGTGGGTCCATGGCTGGGTTGTAGAGGTGCTCCTTGACGGGATAGAAGGAGATGTTCCGCCGGTTGTCGAGACGAGTGAGTTCCGCATTGGGTAGTAAAACCTGTACCGCTTCATCTCGACCGAGTTTGACGTTATAAGCTAGCAATGGTCCGATCCTTCCCTTGAGGAACCTTGTGCGTATGAGATACGTCTCATCCATCAAGTTCCACTCCTCCTTTGTATGCGGTAATTTTACCCCCTTAGCTTTTAGAATGGGTGCCACAAGCCAGCCAATGCTTATTGCGGACTTCTTGTTCTTGGTCTCGTATGCCCACGCTTTGTAGCAAAAGAAACGTCGCACCAAGAGAGTTGCAAGAGATGGGATCCTCTCGCTTCCCTCGAAAACCGTCCCGTTGGGGAAAACCGGGAGAAGGGGTCTTAACCCGAGAGCCATCAACTCGAGTTCGTCGAGTGTAACCGTACCAAACTCCACTTTGGCGAAGAACATATGGGCCAGCACCTTGTGTACATATCGAATCGCCGGGTTACGGATGTGAGTCGTTTTGTTTCCACCCGGCTGGTAGTTCCCATAGCCAATGGTGTCCCATACGCGTTTGAGCTCGTTCTTGGGGTAGTGAAAGTACGGGCTCCCACTTGTTCCTTCTTCACGGAACCCGAATATTTGGCAAATCTCGTGGAAGGTCATTCGATGGTCTTTGCCATTCACCACGAACCCAATCTCTCCAAATCCGGTGTGGGCATTTGATTTCTTGTGATGCTCGTCGTAGAAAGCCACCTTGAGGGAAGAGAGGAATTGACATGTAAGCACGTGATGGGCTTGCTCCTTCATGTGTAGAAACCGTCCTAGACCCATGGTATCGAAAATCTTTGCCACGTCTTCGAGGATCCCCATCTTCTCTAGCACCACAACATCCGCAAAACGACCTTGCTCAAAATCCATGTCAATAAGCTTGTCGAAGCATTGCTCCGTGGTTGGAGGATCCGGAATAGCAACAGCTTTGCCTTTGTCCGTACCCGCACCTTTGCCCTTCTTCTTGTCCGTGGATTTTTCGGCAACGGCTATTTGCTTGCCTTTAGCTTTAGCGCTTGCCGCGTCAACGGGTTTCTTAGCTCGAGAACTTGATGCAACAACCATTGCATTACCCGCGGCCGAGGCTTGAGGCTGAGCTTGAGCTTGAGCTTCGTCTTTCTTTGTGGCGGCTCTCGTTCGTCCCATGATTCCTACAATTTCTCGAGGAAATAATTAGTCTCAAGGAAGTATAACTCGAAATCGAAAATGAGCAACAAAGAGGTGTTTTAATTCAATCTAAACAATTCATCATACTCAAGCTCATTGATTAAACTCCTAAAATCTCTAAGAAATTTCAATGAATTTGCTCAATTTCATCATATCTTCACCAAAAATCAAGAGCATAAATATGCAAATTCGTTACCAAAGCTACTAGCTCCTAGAAAACAACGATTTAATCAATTCCTAGCAAACCCCAAGGCTAAAATCGAGCTAGGTGCAGCACACAAACATTCCCATGGAGTTTCAATTTAAGGGCAAAATTCATGAAATTTTTGGTGCAAATACCTTGGGGATGAGTGCTAAGATGATAGAAACGATGCTAAATCCAGAAAAAGGAGCAAAAACCGAGTTCACAGCAGTTTGAATTGCAAAATTTGAGCAACTATAGCAAAAGTTATGGAGAAAATAAGAAGGAATGAAGAAGATGATGAAGAACCGCGATATTTATCATAGGAAGGAGGAGGAAGGCGGCGTGTCGGGTCAGTTCGGGTGGGTCTGGGTAGGGTTTACTGCGCATAGAATACGTTGACCCGAGTTGACTTTCTCATACTGATCCGTTTTGGCTCGGCACAAATCGAACGGTACATACTTTTTTCACCTTACCGTTCGACCCTTAATCGGTACAGGTCGTGCGGCACAAAAAATTTCACCTTATACCGACCCGTCTTGGATCGGCACTAATCAGCCGACACAAAAGATTTGCTCTGTGCCGATCCATTCTGAGCCGGTATGTGTCACTCGGGACTAATCTCTCGGCTGAAAACTTGCCCGCGGAGAAATCATCTCGGCTAAAAATTTGCCCGAGTGAAGATTTTGTCGGCATGGATTTTGCTCGGGGGAAGTTTCTGCTTTTTACGCTGTTCGGTTCTCGGTCGGCACTAACCAACCGGCATAAAACGTCCTCGTGCGCCTTTGATGTGTCTCCCTCTCCTTCTAGCCGGCTAATAATTGTCTGGGCGTACTCCCTTCGGCTAAATCCGTTCCAGGTTGGAGACGTCTCGGCTAGAAGCTGCTCGGCAAGGATTTCTTTCTGTACCGGTCCATCCTGGTGCGGTACTAACCGAGCGGCACAAAAGATTTGCTCTGTGCCGATTGATTAATACCGGCTGGGGATCGGTCGGCACACTTCAACAGACCCTTTCCTCTTCAATTTACGCAGATTCGTTCCTGCTCGGTGCATCCGGTCGGTGTGAGCTTCTGTCTTCATACCGACCCATCATACCGATCCAGGATGGGTCGGTACATTCCTCCGGATTTTTCTGTTTTCGCAGTCTAATCCTTGCGCTCCTCTTCACCGTCGATCCAAGTTTTCACAGCCCGTCAAGATCCTATCAACACTCAAACAAGACATCAAAAAGATCTAGAAAAGATAGAAAAACATAAAAAATGAAAAGTATATACAAAAGATAAGCTTGGGGTGTCTCCCAAGAGCACTTTGCATAACGTCACTAAGTTCGACGTTGGTTACCCGCTTAGGCGGAAGGAACATCATTGAGATGAAGCGAGACGCTCTCCCCAACGATTTCAGTGGCATGGTACGGCTTTAGTCTTTGGCCATTTGCAACGAACTCTTCTCCATTTTTGTTCACAAGAACAACGGCTCCATAGGGCCTCGCTTCCTTGATCACAAAGGGAGCGGACCACTTAGACCGTAGCTTCCCGGGAAACAGCTTCAACCGGGAGTTGAAGAGCAAGACTTGATCTCCGGCCTTGAAGTCCTTACGCAGGATCTTCTTGTCGTGAAAAGCCTTAGTCCTTTCCTTGTAAATCTTGGAGTTCTCATAGGCCTCGAGCCTAATCTCATCAAGTTCTTGAAGTTGGATCGAGCGCCTCTCTTGCGCTGATTTGAGATCAAAATTGAGAAGCTTCACGGCCCACATCGCCTTGTACTCTAGCTCAAGCGGTAAATGGCATGACTTCCCGTAGAGAAGATTGAACGGTGTAGTCCCAATAGGTGTCTTGAACGCTGTCCGGTAGGCCCACAACGCATCATCTAACTTCTTAACCCAATCTTTCCTTGAACTACCCACGATTTTCTCTAGTATGGCCTTGATTTGTCGGTTCGAGACCTCCACTTGGCCACTCGTTTGAGGGTGATACGGTGTAGCCACCTTATGCTTAACCCCATGCTTCTTGAGTAGACTCTCGAAGATCTTGTTGATGAAGTGGCTTCCTCCATCACTAATGACGACTCTTGGTACCCGGAACCTTGGAAAGGTGATCGATTTGAAGAGCTTTAGAACCACCTTAGCATCATTGGTCGGACTAGCGATTGCTTCGACCCATTTAGACACGTAATCCACCGCTACCAAAATGTATTGGTTTCCTTAAGAAGAGGGGAACGGTCCCATGAAGTCAATGCCCCAAACATCAAAAAATTCAACCTCAAGAATAGGATTTTGAGGCATCTCATCTCTTCTAGCAATGTTTCCCTTCCTTTGGCATGCATCACAAGTGGAGACAAATGCGTGAGCGTCTTTGAACAAACTAGGCCACCAAAATCCGGATTGGAGAATTTTTGTCGCCGTCTTGAAAGAAGCAAAATGACCTCCATATGTGGAGCCATGGTAATGGAACAGAATCCCGTTCATCTCTTCTTCCGCCACGCATCTTCGATATAAACCATCCGAACACAACTTGTACAAGAATGGTTCATCCCAATAGTATTTTGTGACGTCATGAAAGAATTTCTTCTTCTTATAACCATCCAAGTGTGGCGGCTCCTTCCCGCATACCAAGTAGTTCACCAAATCCGCAAACCAAGGCAGCCTCTCCTCTTGCAAACCGCTTGCATTCTCGAGACTCTTCACGGCTTCTATCCCTTTCTTCAAAACGTTCACTAACATGAGACTTTCTTCGGGAAGCTTATCGTCTATCGGAACTAGATCTTCAATTCTCATTCTAGACAAGTGATCCGCAACTCCGTTTTCAATACCCTTCTTGTCTACAATCTCCATGTCAAACTCTTGAAGTAGCAAAATCCACCGGAGAAGTCTCGGCTTGGTGTCTTTCTTAGCGTGTATGTACCTCAAAGCCGCATGATCCGTGTAGACTATGACCTTTGAACCAACCACATAGGACCGAAACTTTTCCATGGCGAAAACCACTGCTAACAACTCCTTTTCCGTTGTCGCGTACCTCGCTTGAGTGTCGTCCAATGTCGTACTTGCTTAGTAGATGACGTTGACCTTCTTGTCTTTCTTTTGGCCTAGGACCGCTCCAACCGCGAAGTCACTCGCGTCACACATGATCTCAAACGGTAGATCCCAATCCGGAGCTTGAACAATTGGGGCACTAACCAAAGCCTTCTTGATCTCTAAAAACGCCGCCATGCACTCCTCATCAAAAACGAACTCAACTTCCTTGCAAAGTAGCCGAGTGAGAGGCCTTGTGATCTTCGAGAAATCTTTGATGAAGCGACGGTAGAAATCCGCATGACCCAAAAAGCTTCAAACATCTTTCACCGTCTTGGGCGGTTCCAAACTCACCATCACTTCAATCTTGGCCTTGTCTACTTCAATACCCCTTTCCGAAATCTTGTGTCCTAGCACGATGCCTTCCTGCACCATAAAGTGGCATTTCTCCCAATTCAACACCAAGTTTGTCTCCTCGCACCTCGTTAGCACCCTACAAAGATTGGACAAGCAAGAAGAAAACGAGGAGCCATATACCGAGAAGTCGTCCATAGATGCTAGACTTACCATTGCTAGCATCTATCTCGTCCTCCACTTGATCCACTTGCATAGCGAACTCGTGAACCGAAACCATGCTTGACCCATCTCCACAATTAGTCACTTGACTATCCAACTCAATGAACGAAGTCTCTCTATCAACCGGCTTGTGTGAGTCTAAAAGTAGCTTGTACCCTTCGCTTTCTTCACTCAAATGCCCATGTTCGCCTTGTTCTTGTGTCAAAGCCACTTGTAACCCATCTTCAAGACTCATCTCTTCAAGTAGCTCATCCGCGAGCTCGTCCATCGTCTCAATGTAGAAACATTGACCGTCAATTGTGGGCTTCTTCATGACATCATTGATGTTGAACTCAAGCACTTCATCTTTACCCAAATGCAAATCAATCTTCCCTTTTCTCACGTCGATGATAGCTCCCGCGGTTGCCAAAAACGGTCTCCCAAAGATGAGTGGATCTTTAGGCTCTTCATCCATCTCAAGCACAACAAAGTCCGTTGGGACAATGAAATCTCTAACCATGATTGGTAGATCCTCAAGCAAACCGATGGGTACTCTCACACTTCTATCCGCCAAGATCAAAGAGATGTTGCAAGCTTTGTACGTCGTGAAGCCTAATCTTTTAGCAACCGAGAACGGCATGAGACTCACACTAGCCCCTAGATCACAAAGGCAATTGTCGAATGCTAGAGGACCTAGAGCACACGGTAGAGTGAAAGATCCGGGATCTCCAAGTTTCTTGGGTACCACCTTCTTTTGGATGATGGCGCTACATTCATGCGTCAAGATCACCATGGACTCCATCTCTTTGGCTCTTTCTTTCACGGCATCCTTGAGAAACTTAGCATATTGGGG
>PKMM01040139.1:113572-194088 GCA_002933915.1 Eutrema heterophyllum
AGACTTTTCGGTCTTAAGGAGGTATCAATAACTCCAATACGAGTAGTATAGAAGGTTATCAATCCGTATTGAGATTAATTCTAAGCACGAAGAATACAAGGCACTCAAGTAAGTTAAGCTAGATAAGTGAGTTGTTGATTTTAATTAATACCCAAACAAGATTTAGCAATAGACAAAACGAAACAAACTAAACGAGAGATGAACTCAATTGATGAAAACGAATCCAAGGATGGGGTAATTGGATATAGGCTATTCCAAGTCTAATTCATGATGCTCATACACAATCAAGGTTAATTTCGAAGGTTAAGATCCTAATCGCGACTAATCCTCTCTCAAGGCACTAATCACCTATGCTAATTACTAATCCAAGATCAAATTCTCATTTGTGGACTCTTAATTAGCAAGCATTAATTTCATTAATCAAGATCACCTAAATAATCCCTTAGACAACTAATCTCTTAGGCTAAGAAGGGTATTTCTCTTAGAAAGCTCTCTTAGGCATTTCATCGAACACCTTGTGGGTGGGAAATGCCTTGAGATCAAGTGTGATTTTCTCAAGCACAATCAAGCATTAGACACACTCCCTAAGAGTAGGAAATTGATTATCTATCCCTAAACATCACAAATCATCCATGGAAGTCACCTAATCCTAACCCATCCCTAGGTTCTAGGAAACTACTCACTAATCATGGTGGGTCTAACAAATCCTATTAAGAACATGTTAAATCTCTTGATTAGATGATTAGATGATTAGATGATTACGAAAGGAGATTGAGAATATGATAGATTGATAGATTGAAAAGGAAAATCTCTTACAAAATACTTAGAACATTCAAAAAGATGTTTTCTTAGCATAAAGAAGACACACCCTGATTAGGTTTTTTTTAGGTATTTATAGTGAATAGTGCGAACCGGGTCAACCCGGAACAAACCGGGTGTTGACCCGGTCGGGTCTGGGTTGAATTGGTCTTCAAGATTTTGTACCGACCCGTTCTGGACCGGTACAAATCGATCGGTGCAGATTTCTTCGAGCAGGTTGGATGGGTGCTGTGAAAGCTGGGTCGGCTAAACTGAGGATCTGGTCGTTGCGAGATGTGCTGGATCGTGCGCGGGACAAGTTTTAGCCGGCAGGAATCGACCGGTGTGAACTGCTGGATTAGTGCGGCTCGGTAGTACCGACCGAGAACGGGTCGGTACTAATTCTCCTCGGGGATTTGTCGATGCGAAGCTTGCTGGGTCATACGCGGGACGGTTTTCAGCCGGCAGAGATCGATTGTGCGTGTGCTGGATTTAGTGCCGGTTGGTTAGTACCGACCCAGGATGGGTCGGCACTAATCTTTATGTGCCTTGTGTCGCTTGATTCTGGACCGGTATGAGAGAATTCTTGGATCGGTGTTAGCTTCTGTCTTCGTACCGGTCCATCACACCGATCCAGGATCGGTCGGTGTGAATCACTTGGAAACGTGCCGTTCGAAATCTCGGAGTTCTGGGAGGGTACACCGATCGATTCTGGGTCGGTGTAAAAAGTGTTGTGGATCGGTATGAGCTTCTGTCTTCATACCGACCCATCATACCGATCCAGGATGGGTCGGCGTACTCCTCTCCTTTTTGCTGTTTTGCCTTGGCCATCTCTTCTTGTACCCAACTCCGATCCAGCTTGGCTTGGTGACTTCCAATCCTTCCAAAGTGCTTCCAAGTACCTAGAAAAGACTCCAAAACATGCGAGATACGCTAGGACCTAATGCACAACATCCTAGTTCCTTAGGAAGACCAAAATGCGAGATAGAACCATGATAAGTATGCAAATCACATCAAACCTCTAACTAATATGCATGCTAGAATAAGTAAAATATGAGTATATCAGGGACCCAACCTTTAATGGCTTCACCTGCAACAGAGTTAATGATATACTTAGTTTTTACCGTTTTCTAACGTATGTTTTGTTGTTTCTTTTAAGTATTTTATCGAGTCAAAGTCCGCTTTAGAGTCTTCTAGTCCTTTATTTAGATATTTTCAGGTAAAAAGGCATCTAAGGAAGAAATTAGAGTTACGAGGGCAAAAACGCACGAAACCGTGAAAAAAATAGCAGAATCGATTGATGCAAGGAGTGCATCGACCGATGCAACACCATTAGAAGATTTCCAATCGTCCGATGCAGGATGGGGCCGGTCGATGGAGCCAGTCGATGCAATCCCAACAGGTGATCCAGCATCGATCGATGAAAGGAGTGCATCGGTCGATGCAACACACCCAGAGAATCGGCAATCGATCAATGCAGGCCGACGAGAAGAAAAAGGAAACTTCTGATTTTCCTGTTTTGCCCTAGAAGTTGCCTATTTTGACCTAATTCGACCTAGGACCTATATATACTCTATTTTTAGCCTCTTTGACGACATACCGCTTTTACAGACACTTTTTATCGCTTTATTCATTGAGACTTTTTGCTGGAGATCATTGTAAGCTTTAGAGAATAATCTTTGTATCCATTGAGAAGAATTCTAAACCCTTTCTCTCTTAATCTATACTATGTCTTCTTCATCTCTTTGCTTGTTCTCTGCTTCCATGTCTGAGTAGTTCATTAGTTAGGTTTAGGGTTTCAAGGGGATTCATGAATTATTGAATTAGACATAGATAGGGGCTTATCTTTTGTGGTTTTCGCTTATTGTTGCGCTTATTGCTTATGCTAAAGCTTGACCGCTTAGTCTCTGATTTGGGGCTTAATCTATACCACGGAAGTGTCGTAGGTTGCTAGAAAGAACATAAGCGAGCGAATTGTCCTTAGCCTGCGGAAGTTGATGCTAAGGCGATTCGTGAACATTTTGAACCTGCTCGATAATGCTGATATAGAATTTTATGCCAACGGAAGTTAGGATTTTAGGTTGCTAGATTTAGTAATCAATGCCACGGAAGTGGATTGGTTAGATATTTATGTTTGAGTTTGAAACTTGTGTTTAATTACCCCCTGAATAGTTGTCTGATTCATGATTCTCTGGATTCTTGCGAAGAATCCCTCGACCTAACGCTTTTCCCTTATTGAATTTACATCGTTTTAATTGCTTTCGTTACTTTCCCAAAACCAACCATATTCTCGTCTTAGCTTAGTTTCATAATTGTGAGAATTGTAGTGTAACTTTGGTCTCTGTGGATTCGATCCTAAAGTACTGTATTGACAACAGTTATGATTGCGGTAGTGTGAACTTTAGTATTAATTGACTAGGTGAAAACACTTAAATCAGTTAACCGATGAGGCCATCCAGCTGCAATAAGCTTTGCTTCTGCAGTACGAGGAACATTTGAAATAACCAATCCTCCTCCTTTGCCATTATCTGAAACTCTTCTTTCTAGTTGAGACCTTGAAGGTCTCTCTAAAATCTCTGTTTTTCTGCAGCCATAAACAAAAGGGTTTCTTCTAAACCCCAAAAAGATTGTAAATTTCTTGAAGAAGTTGGCAAATGCAAAAGAAAGAACACACACGCAGAGGAGTTTTACGATTCAAGAGGCCTAAAATTTGTTTTTCGTTTCCTTAATGCAAGATAGAGAATGGTTGCAGCAGCGGTTCGAGGAAAACAAAAAATTTGGGGGAAAATAAGGAAAAGAAAGATTGTGAATAGAGAAATGGAAAGTAGAAAGAGGCGAGATATGGTTTGTGTAAGAGTAAAATCTGGAGAGCCCTTGATTCTTGGGACAACACAGCTCACAAGAATCGCTCTCTCTTTTTCTTTCTTTAGAAATAGTCCAAATTAAAACCGTTTTGCATGAAGTTGGAAGGATTTTTATCTTATTACTTATACACCTGACACTACAAGAAAAAACAGTTTTAGCAACGACTTTTTGCGACGATTTATTTTCGTCGCAAAATCGTTGTAACATTGGGACGAAATATTTCGTCGTAAACTCGCTGTCAAATTCGGTCCGATTACCGACGAATTGCCAAGGATCTATATTCGTTGAACTTTACAATGATTTCCCGCCGATATATGAGTTAGGTGAACAAGTTTAAATTCACGGGTGTACGGTTATGTAAACATGTTGTAAAATCGATGTCAAATTCGTTGCTAATTCGATGGTAACGAAAATAAAAATCTATATATAATGGCCAACCTCATAATAAAAATTTCATATTCAGAAACATTTACTTCTCCCTGACCAACAAAAAATGTCAATATACGAAATTAAAAAATGTATGTATAATCGTTTTGATTCGGAGGGATCGCTAACATAGGAGTTCAGCGATGGGGTGGAGGGATTCATGTATCAAGCGGGAACTATACAAAATACGATTACCAGTGGTAAGATTAACTGTCCTTGTCCAAAATGCAAGAATAGGAAATTTATCGTTACTTTGAAGGTGTAGTCGCATATATTAAATAGAGGGTTTATGTCGCATTACTATATCTGGTATTATCATGGAGAGGGTCATGGATAGGGTCATTGGGGAAATGCAGCTAGTAGTAGTAGCAAATATTTCAATCAATTTGATTATCATGTGGAGCAGCATGGTCAAGATCATGATAGGATTCATGACATGGTTACATATACATTTCATGAAACCGTAAGTACATTTGCACCTGATCATCATGATGAGGAACCCAATCTAGATGCAAAAAGATTTTTTGATATGCTAGATGCTGCAAATCAGCCACTCTACGATGGATGTAGAGAAAGGCACTCTAAATTGTCGTTGGCGGCTAGGATGGTGACTATTAAAACTGATCATAACTTATCTGAGGTTTGCATGGATGATTGGACTGATTTGATTAAATAGTATTTGCCAGAGGACAATTTAGCTGCTGAAACTTATTATGAGATACATAAGCTGCTTTATAGTCTTGGGTTGCCTTCTGAGATGATAGATATCTGTGTTGACAATTGCATGATTTTTTGGAAAGATGATGATAAGTTGCTGGAATGTCGATTTTGCCATAAGCCAAGATATAAGCCGCAAGGTACTTGTCAGAGTAAGGTACCGTTCCAGCGGATGTGGTACCTTCCTATAACTGATAGGTTAAAAAGAATGTATCAGTCTGAGAGGACAGTTGCATCGATGAGATGGCATGCAAATCATTTGCAGACAGATGGGGCGGTTACTCATCCTTCAGATGCAAAAGCGTGGAAACATTTTAAGACAATACACCCAAACTTTGCTAGAGAGAAACGAAATGTGTATCTTGGTCTTTGCACAAATGGATTTAGTCCATTTGGTATGTCTAGTAGGCAATATTCTTTATGGCCAGTAATCCTAACGCCTTACAACCCTCCTCCAGATATGTGCATGCAAAGGGAATTTTTATTCTTGAGTATTTTAGTACATGGTCTAAAGCATCCGAAGCGTTCTCTTGATGTGTTTTTGCAGCCTCTGATAGAGGAATTGGAGCAGCTGTACTGTGGTATACCGGGGTTCGGACATATGATTTTGCAAGGAAAATTTTGTTTTACAATGCGTGCAGTGCTTATGTGGACAATAAGCGACTTCCCTACTTACGGGATGTTATCAGGTTAGACTACGCATGGGATCTTGCGATTCATGGCGAGGTTGAAACATTGTTTCTCGAGAGGGTAAAGTTTCGCATTCAAGGGGTAGTTGCTGAATGGAAGAAGGCATGAAAGAAGGATGGCGATGAAGCAAAGCCCCCTTCGATGGATAAAACAGTATGGGACGGCTTGGTGCGGTATTGGCTGGATCCGAACTCGATCAGAAGTGCGGCATATACATTTCATGAAACCGTAAGTACATTTGCACCTGATCATCATGATGAGGAACCCAATCTAGATGCAAAAAGATTTTTTGATATGCTAGATGCTGCAAATCAGCCACTCTACGATGGATGTAGAGAAAGACACTCTAAATTGTCGTTGGCGGCTAGGATGGTGACTATTAAAACTGATCATAACTTATCTGAGGTTTGCATGGATGATTGGACTGATTTGATTAAATAGTATTTGCCAGAGGACAATTTAGCTGCTGAAACTTATTATGAGATACATAAGCTGCTTTATAGTCTTGGGTTGCCTTCTGAGATGATAGATATCTGTGTTGACAATTGCATGATTTTTTGGAAAGATGATGATAAGTTGCTGGAATGTCGATTTTGCCATAAGCCAAGATATAAGCCGCAAGGTACTTGTCAGAGTAAGGTACCGTTCCAGCGGATGTGGTACCTTCCTATAACTGATAGGTTAAAAAGAATGTATCAGTCTGAGAGGATAGTTGCATCGATGAGATGGCATGCAAATCATTTGCAGACAGATGGGGCGGTTACTCATCCTTCAGATGCAAAAGCGTGGAAACATTTTAAGACAATACACCCAAACTTTGCTAGAGAGAAACGAAATGTGTATCTTGGTCTTTGCACAAATGGATTTAGTCCATTTGGTATGTCTAGTAGGCAATATTCTTTATGGCCAGTAATCCTAACGCCTTACAACCCTCCTCCAGATATGTGCATGCAAAGGGAATTTTTATTCTTGAGTATTTTAGTACATGGTCTAAAGCATCCGAAGCGTTCTCTTGATGTGTTTTTGCAGCCTCTGATAGAGGAATTGGAGCAGCTGTACTGTGGTATACCGGGGTTCGGACATATGATTTTGCAAGGAAAATTTTGTTTTACAATGCGTGCAGTGCTTATGTGGACAATAAGCGACTTCCCTACTTACGGGATGTTATCAGGTTAGACTACGCATGGGATCTTGCGATTCATGGCGAGGTTGAAACATTGTTTCTCGAGAGGGTAAAGTTTCGCATTCAAGGGGTAGTTGGTGAATGGAAGAAGGCATGGAAGAAGGATGGCGATGAAGCAAAGCCCCCTTCGATGGATAAAACAGTATGGGACGGCTTGGTGCGGTATTGGCTGGATCCGAACTCGATCAGAAGTGCGGAGAAGTGTTCGGCTTCCCGCAACACTGTTGGTCCGGACAGCAAACTCGTGTATGTGCCTCATACAGCTGGCCAAACGCCTTTTGCGGGTGTTCGTCTAAATATGGTAATTAAATTTATTTAAATTATTTCATTTATGTTATTTACTTGATCAATAACATTGTCTTTTTTTCTTAGGCCGCCGAAAACGGAGGTGTACTCCTTCCGATGACGCAGGTTTATGAGAAGACAAACCGGAAGAAGAATGGTGCCTTTGTTTCAGAGAAGGCCGAGCAGTTCTTCAACGAGGTGACTTCCAAGGTCACCAAGCGAGAGACACAACTATCTCAGCAGCTATCTCCTGGCGGTTCGTCGGTCCAGTCTGGAGGGTTGACCACACCCGATATTGACCGTATCTTCGAGGAGGTATATAGAATAATTTAGTATTTAAATATTTTTAGTCCTTATTTTTTTAAAAAAAATCTAATTAACTGTAATTTTAAATGTAGGCCGCCCCTAAGAAAAAGGGGAAGGTCGTCAGGATGGGTTCTATTCGAGATGTCTCAGCCGCCTCGTCATTTGCTCCGCGATGACGATCGCCAGAAGATGATCCAGTCGTCTTATGTGCCACGATTACGGGTCTTCAGTAGAGGGTTGAAACCGAGTCTACGACATATCAGGCAAAGATTTCGTGTCTTCAGCAGAGGTTTCATATGGAGGCGAAGGAGAATGACTCGCTCTTCTACATCATGGCGATAGATAACCCGGCAATGCAAGCCATGTTACGAGAAAAGCGACGAAGACGAGCAGAGACAGACGCGGCAGCGGCAGAAGGAGCGGGGCCAAGCAATCAGTCACTGTCGTAGACAACCGGTCCGGCGAGAGATGGGGAGCCACGTCCCGAAGACGATTTGGGTCTCGAGGATTACAAAATAGTTTTATAGGATTTCGATATTTAATAATTTTTTTAGTAAGAATTGTAAGAAACTCATATTATATATTATTATTATTTTTTTAAATTTCAAATTATAATTTCAAAATTTATTAAATTTTAAAAATAAAATATAAAAATTCATTAATTAATTAAACGGAAAATAATTAACAATCGTCGTAAAATCGTTGTTAATTAGCGACGATTTTACGATGATTCATAAACGACGATTTTGCGACAATTCATTAATGACGATTTTGGGAGGATTATAGTCTTTCGACGAATTTACGATGAAATATTTACCTCTGATATACGACGAATATTTGTCCACATAATTATCCTAAATTCGTCATTGTTTTGTCGTAAATTGCCTTCAAATTGCCATTGTTCTTATGACGTATTTTGATTCGTCGTAATTTTGAAGTAAAATTTACGACAATTTCTTACCGACGATTTAGCGACGATTTTTTGCCTCTCGTAATTTGCCGACGATTTTACGACATTTCTTGGTTTACGACGATCAGTTAACAATAATTTACGTTTCGTCGTAAATTTGATGGTACACCTATTTTGCAATGATATATGTCGTTGCAAAAAGAATGTTTTCTTGTATAGAATCTTCATTATAATGTTTGGTAACCCAAAAAATATAATAATATTTGTAATTTATTAACGTATAGTAGAAATGGCAAAATTATATTAAAATTAATAATAATTTACCAATAAATCTATACTATTAAAAGCGAGGTCACAAATCTTAGGTGTCGTTCTCAGAGCGATTCTATGTGTATTTTTGTGCTGACATGTCGTGTGCTTATTATTTTGCGTTGACATGGCGTTTTTGTTTGATTGTCATTGGTTATTCATTAAACTGATGGCATGTATTTTGTTTCTTATTTGAACCAATTAATCAGGGCCATAGTAATGAATTTGTTTGATTGTGTTCACGGCCCATAATAATGAAAACGGCTGAGAACGTCAAACCCTAGCGTCTAGAAAACTTTATATATTCCTCTCGTGTTTTTGCTTTGTTACATTGTCAAACAATTCTCATTGTTTAGTGTACGTGGATCTGGTTCTTTGGATGTTTTTCGTTGTGTTTGTCTTTTCTGGATGTTTTTTTTCCTATATCAGAAAGTCGCAGACTCACGTTTGCATATATTAAGCAAAGATTTAAAAAGATCATCAACACAACGTGCGTTCCATTAGGTTTACTGGTTTTTGGTTTCTGCAGTTTCAATTTTCCTATTCTGTGGATAAATATATAAGCTTTTGTTGAGGCAAGTCGATTGGCTTCTATACATTCTCTTCGAAGGATGTTTGCTGCTTTGTTGCGAACCGGATCCATGCTCGATGTAACACCACTATCCCGGGTTTCCAAAAATAACCGGGGATCTCGGGTATATTAGGTCGACGGACTAACCCCTTTCGGTTAGCCGCCCGGTTGGTCCCTTGGTGAGCACACATAATCGCCAGGAAAATGCCTAGGTAACAACAACAATATAGACTTTGCCGATCAATCTAACCTGGAAGGGCAATAGGAGGAAAGAGGGGTGAATAATGAGGATTAATTAGTGAGGATGAACTTTAGGGAGGCCCACAGTTCACCATCAAAAAATTACGCGAGATAACTATAAGAAAGTCTAATCCTAAAACAGGATAAATAACTCAACCATTTCACCACATTAACATTTCCACATTAACACCACATTTCCACTCATTACTCACATCACATCATACACCAATCAAGAGCCCATTGCTCAACCACACAATTCATTAACCACTTTGACACCCGGCCCTCGCCTTCTCATAGGAACCAACCGAGGCCGGCCTGCCATAACTCGAGAGCCCATTGCTCCATAACATAATGTGTCACACAAACTGTCTTGAGAGCTCGCCAAAACCCTCCTCGGCGGTGGGAACTGATACCCCCTATAGGCAGTCAACAGCCCCAACAAACAATATCCGCACCACACATGGTCTCTATGTGGCGGACACCTAGCAGTTCTAATATAATCAAGCAATACTATTCCATCCTACCAAGTTGTAACAACAGAGTCACAAAATCAGGTTATCAATCACCAGATTCTAGGGTTTAACCATTCTCAACTCCATATTCCATAAACGTGTAGATCAAGCAACAATCAATCAACCATCAATCAAGATCAAACCTCTATCATCAGATCTACAAGACCTAGCAACAGATCTACAAAGTAGCTTTGGTTTAAGAAACGACTAACAATAATTAAAACACGCTTTTGAAAGAGAGGAGTGAGGGGCAACGAGTCCTCACCTTGGAACAGGTGGAGGCGATGGCATCGGGGAAGGAGAAGCAAGAGGTGATCCACTATCTGATCCCATGAAGAAGGTCGACGAGGAGGAAGGAGAAAGAGGAGACATCGCAGCTAGGGTTTCGGAGGAGAGAGAGGCGGTGAGGAGAGAGATATCGTGGAGGAGAGAGATATCGTGGAGGAGAGAGAAACAGCCGAGAGGAAGGGAGAGAGGTCGACGAGAGAGAGAGAGAGATTTAGAGTCTAGGGTTTTAGAATAGAATGAATGAGAGATTTAAGAGGAGTATTTATAGTAGAATTTGTCTCCCAAAAGAAAAAGGAAACAAATAAAGAAAAGGAAGATTTGAGTTTATCGGAAAGGGAAATATACTCTTTCGGTTGCAAATAAAATAAAAGGAAATCTCTGCTGGAAATTCCGGAAGGATCTAAACATCAACTTAAACCGGAAATGGAATAGACCGATTTCAAGAACCGAAGATCGGGTTATTACACTCAACCGACTCCGTGTTTGGAGATCCGTTCGTAGATTTTTTTGATTTGAAAAGATAATGCATGATTGCATCTTTAGTTTAGATTAGTTTGGTTCTATGTTATTCTGTTTTATTTTATTCAATCTTATCTTTTATTTCCGTCTGTTTGATGGAGTTTTATAATGTATTGGAACGAGATTTAAAAGAGATATGATATTTAGATCAAATTTTGTGTGGTTTCTCAGTACAAGAAAACATACTGATTCCCGACCATATTTCCGCAGAACTCAAACCGGTCGGCAATTCCCGACGGTTTTCCGACATGAACCCGATCGATTTGATCTCGTCGGAAACCCGTCGTGAGTTCCCAACCGGTCGGGAAGTCCCGACGATTTTCCGATGGTATCTAATTCCCGATTAGTTTCCGAAAAAATCTTGAGGAATATAGACCCATTAATATATCCATTGCATTAGCCGTTTTATGGACGTTAAAAATTTTAAACCGGTCGGGAACCCGCAGAAATTTCATTATAAGCACTTCTTCACCCTCATTCACTACTTACACAACAAAAAAAAAACAAAGAAAATGTCTTCTTCAAATCCAAACCCTTATGATTAATTTCGATTATGGATGGATAAACCTCGGCTTGATTCAACGACGGTCAAGTAACGGATGAGTATGCAACGGGTGTTGAGGAATTCATGACATTTGCGATAAACAATAGCATGACATCGGAACACGGTAAATTGTATTGTACTTGTACTAAATGTCAGAATAATAGATTAGTCACTGTTAGCGGAGTATGGAATCACCTGTATAGGAATTAATGAGTTTACGCTGGGGTACAAGATTTGGTATACGCACGGCGAAACTGATTCAATGGTACACTACTATAGCAGTACTTCGGGTAGGATAGAGGAACCAACACCGGAAGTAGATGCAAATGTAGGTACTGTTCAGATGGTGAAATGATGCGTTTCGCGAAAACATAGCATTGTATGTTCAGGATGGTAATAGAATAGAGGAACCTAATTTAGAAGCCCATAAGTTTTTCGATATGCGAGATGCAGCTAAGCAACCCTTATACGAAGGATGTAGAGAGGGAATATCGCCTTTATCAACTGCAAGCAGGTTGATGACTATAAAGATGGATTTCAACTTGGCGGAGGATTGTGTGGATGCGATAGCTGAATTTGTGAAAGATATTTTACCTGAAGATAATATCTCATCGGCATCATACTACGAGATTCAGAAACTTGTAGGCGGTCTTGGATTGCCGTATCAAATGATAGATGTGTGCATCGACAATTGCATGATATACAGGAGGAAGGACGAACTTGAACTATCGTTCTTGTCACAAACCTCGGTATCAGGAAACGAGTGGCAGAGTACCTGTTCCACATAAACGGATGTGGTATTTGCCATTAACGGAGATGTTGAAGAGGTTATATCAATCCGAGCGCACGGCAAGACCTATGAGATGGCATGTAGAACATAACTCAGATGGAGAGATTGCGCATCCCTCAGATGCAGAAGCGTGAAAAAAATTTTCAAGAGGTCTATCCTAGTTTTGCATATGAGCCAAGGAACGTATACCTCGGGTTATCTACAGATGGATTCAAACCTTTTGGAAGGCATAGGAGAAAATATTTTTTGTGGCCAGTAATCGTTACACCTTACAATTTGCCGCCTAGTTTGTGCATGAAACGAGAGTTTTTGTTCCTCACGATTCTCGTCCCTGGACCGGAGCACCCTAAGAGATCTCTTGATAACATTTTTTTCCTTTTGGTTTTTCTTAGCAAGAGTTTACTTGGCATCCGAACTATACGACTATGGTGGAAACCGAGTTTCTGAGTGAGGCTTCTACGCAATTCTCCAGAAACATGAACGAGTGGAAGCAAAAGTGGAGGAAGGGGAAAGATAAACCGAAAGGCTTGAATGCCATGGTTTGGGAAGGTTACAAACCATATTGGGGAGATCCTAATACTGAACAAATTTCAAAGCATAATTCGAAAAACCGAAAGAGTCCGCGGCCGGGTAAAGGGATTTACATCCACAACTCCGGTTCGACCAGTTTCGTGAGCCGAAAAGATCAAATGGTAATTATTTTTTTTTCTTTTTTTCAATTAATTAATTGATATTATTAATTAATTTTCTTGTTTTTCCAAGATGAGGGAAGCTGGAGGTGTGAGTCCGGAACACCATGAGTTGCTAAAGACGTGTCACACCAACAAGAAAACTGGTAAGATCCAGGATGTTCTCATGAATGAGATCTACGAGAAGGTGGAGAAGGGGAAGAACGACTTGCTCCAGTCTCAGGGCGACTCTTCCTCTTCCGCCGATTTGTCGTGAAAAGAAATCAACCGCTTAACTCTCGAGGTAAGTTTTATTTAGTTTACATTTACATTTTCTATTTGATAATTACTTTTCTAACTTTTTTTTATTTGTATAGGAACTTCCCTTTAAAAAAGGGCGTCGCGGTGGTTTGGGCAAAGTCCCGCTTATGGACTAGATGACAACCTCGTGTTATCCCGATTTCTCGGAAGACCTTCTCAAGCAAAATAAAGAGCTCCAGGCGAAAGTAACCACTTTGGAGGCGTCGGAAGAAGAGACGCAAGAGGAGCTGACCACTGCAAAGGCGGATATCTTGACCCTGGCGGTATACATGAAATCAAAGTTCTCGGATTTCCTGGGACTCAGATCTTCGGGATCGGACAATTCAGGAACCGCGTAGTTTTTTTTTTTTTGGTATTTTAAAAACAATTTTCTGTAATTCTAAAATATTTTGGATTTAATAATACTTTTGGGTTTTATTTTTATTTTCGATTATATATAATAATTTTAATAATATTTATTATTTTTTTAGGAACTTTTAAATTTTAATTACATTTTCGTGCAGTCGGAAATCCCTCGGGATAAAACGCCAGTCGGGATTCGATCGGAAAAATACTATCGGGAATCAATCGGAATCCATAGAACCTCGGAAAACGATTGGAAAAAAGCTATCGGGATTCCATCTGAAAACATGCTGTTGGGATTCTGTCGGGATTTCCAGACCGGCGAAATCTATCGGGAAATTGTCAGGAAATTGGGCCCCTCGGGATGGTGTTGGGATTAACCGTCCCTCGGGAATCCGTCGGAATTTCCCAAGGGATTCCCGACGGGTTTTAGTTTCCGACAAGATAGTTTTATCGGAAATTCATCGGGATACGCCGTTTCCGACGGATTCCCGACTGTTCCGGCCGTCGGAAATCGGGTGTTTTCTTGTAGTGTCTATCTTGCGAATTTGTCATTCTCCTATAAACCTTATATGAATTTTAAAATGCCAAACCAAACATCTTGTGTTATTTTGGGCTACATATCAAATCTGGAGTTGACGTATGAACTGGCTTCTTTAATAAAAAAATAGATAGTTTATCTTACAAAATCTGATCGTTATATTATAGAAGACAACAAAAAGTTTGTATAACCTGATCTTAAATATAATCTGGAACCTTTGTAACCTGATCATTATAACATGATCTTAAACAAATCTTTGTCATCGCAACGTGATTTTACAATGAATTTTCGATTGTATTTGACTCTCTTTTGTTAATATTTAATTAATTAATATTTAATTTAATTTTGATAATAATGAAACCTATCGTATGTTATTGTTAGTTATCATATTTATTTTAATCTTTTGACTCCTTCTTGAGCTTTTCCAAAGCGTTTTAATCTTCTTCTCCTTCTTGAGCTTTTCCGTCTATCTGGGTTTGGGATCGTCTAGCGTGTTAATGGAGACCCCGGTTTGCCGCGTTTGTCAGTAATATCTTATTGTCCCTATGATGCTGCTGGTGTTTTTAGTTTTTTTTTGTTGTTCTCTTTTATTCTCTATGCGATTGTAATGTTGCTTTTGTATATATTTCCTTTTTCCTCTTAATTTCGTTTGTTGTATGTTTGATGTTTAGGTACTGGTTTTTTGGGTTGCCTGGTTTGCTGGGTGCATGTTTTGTTCTAAGAAAATTGCGAAAGGTAAAGTTTTAGGTTTTAGATCTTTGTTTTTGAGTTCGTGTTTTGTATGGATGTTTTATTATTTGTTTTTTTTTTTTGTTTTTTTTAGGTTCTCGCATTTTATTTTTCCATCTTTCTGAGCAGCGGATTTGGTTTGCTAGAGATGGGGATATAGAGTATGGTTGTAGGTGGAGTCAATATAGAGTGTGTTATTCGGAGGCTATGATTCTTCGTTATTCGGAGTTACCTTCTAGATTTGTTTGGGATCGTGACCATGGTCGATGGAGACCTTGGCTTGCGGGTTTGCCACCGGTTTGTGTTATAGAGTCTTGTCCGCGTTCATATAACTTTGATCGAAAAATTAGTTTCTTTTTTTGGTGTTTTTATTTTCAGGAAAGGTCCAAAAGTCAATTTTCAGAGACTCAAATATACTCTAGAGAAAGATCTATTATGATTTGGTATGATCAACCCTACTCTGTGTTACTTGCTTTGTCATTATCTTTGCATTCCATTGTTGAGTTTTTTTTGTTAGAAATTTCAGTTGATTTGCTTTTGGTGTAGTTGGTTGTTGATAGAGTACTTTTTAGGTTCACTCCTAGAGGCTGAAACTTTTTATTCACCCCTCGTTTTTCAGCCAATGAAAATGTGGTATGTCATATAAAGAGAATTAAAAAATTAAAAATTAAAATTCAAAAAATAAAACAAATAAAAATAGCATATTATACTTAAATTTATTCCCTAACCCTTAAACCCTAAACCCTAATAAACGCTAAACGCTAATAAACTCTAAATCCTAAACCCTAGATCCTAAACCCTAAACCCTAAACCCTAAATCTAAACCCTAAACTCTAAACCCTAAATCTTAAACTCAAATATAAATAGTAGACATAATTACCACCATAACTTTTATTAAGATAATATTATTTTTTATTTTGTTTAAATAAATTAGATGGTATATTTTGATTGACTAGAAAAAATGGTGGATAAAGAGGTTCACCCCTAGGGGATAACCCAAGAATTTTTCGTTGTTGATATTGTCTTTTTGTTTATCATTTCTTCTTCTTACTATGGAGATCAGAGTTCTGAGTTTTGCATCTTCTCTTTTTGTCCCACTGGATAAATTTGATTGTTGATCGAACGAAAAATCAAGCTTTTTTGCCATCTAGATCATGAATGAGGTGAACAATTTGATCCTCGATGATGTTGACTTGATATGTGGCACTTAAGGACTCTCTTATCTTTTCGTGACAAGGAAAATATCTCCAACCCTTATGTAGCGCCAGTGCTTACGGAGTTGGAGCTTTCCTCCAAAGTTTGTTCTTCTATTTGTTATGATATCCTTTTTAATTAGGATTCGAACGTGCATATCAGTTCAATTTTTTAACACGTAATGGCTTGTGGCAATTTTTAAAGAGAGACAATTGAGAGTTCCGGCTAGGGAAAACGTATAACTAAAATTAAAAGAGAAAATGAGAATTTGAATTAGACAAGACTAAACCATTGTGAAATATATTCATGAATGAAAAGAAAAAGAACAAGAAGAACATGCTGGATAAACCAAGGGAGATCTAATTAATTATGAATCTAGAGAGAGAGAGAGTTAAAGCCTTCAAGGATATGTAATTCCTCGATTGTATATCGTCGTTAGTTTGTCTCTTCCGTGTTTATAATTTCTGTTTAATCTAGTTGACAAGTAAGTTAAAGCTTTCAGGAACATGTAAGTGTAGTCTTTTGATAATGGTTGTCTTATACAATTATAAAGACGAACACATAGTTGTCTTCAAAAAGGAAAAAAAACAGAAGTAGAAGAAGAGGCGATAAAAAGACAAATCAAATATAAAGAAGAAGACAAAGTTGATGATGAAGAAGTCGAAAAAGACGAACACAGAGTTGAATAAAACCCTGGAGAATAAGAAAAAGATGGGCAACACGAAATAGTGAAAATGAATAATGGTAAGTCGATTAGGAAGTTGGAGTTGAGGAAGAAAACAGAAGAAAAAGAAGGAAAAAATGAAGTAAAAGAAGAAAAAAACCGGAAGATGAAGTAGAACAAGGTGAAGATGAGAAAGAGACATATAAAACAAGATGAAGAAGAGTTTGGATAATACAAAGAAGATCAAGAAGAATTAAGAAGCAGATGACGAAGAAGGCTAGTTGAAACAGAAAAATATAGAGGAAGAAGAACTTAGATAATACAATTCAATAATGATGAAGAAAAAATAAAAGACGATGAAAAAGAAGTAGGAAAATACAAGGAAGAAAAGAACCAAAAAATAAAGAAGAGGAAGAAAAAGAGAAGACACAACAGAAGAGGAAGAAGAAGTATAAGTCATAGACGTTGATGAAGATGAAAGAAAAAAGTGAGGAATAAGAAAATCAAAAGATATATAAGAGGAAGAAGAAGAAGTAAAAGCCAAAGAAGATGAAGAAGAAGAAAGAAATGATGAGGAAGAAGAAAATCCGAAAGATAGATAAGAGGAAAAAGAGAAGCACGAATTCGATGAAAAAGAGGAATAAGGAAAAGACGAAGAAAGAAAAATAAAAATCATACGAAAGATAAAAATAAGAATAAGTAGGATAATACGAAGATATTGATGGATAAGAAGGAGAAGAAGATGAAGATCCTATTACCGGAATAGTGTTAGGTACACTTGTTACAATTTCGACTGCCCAATAACTGATTTCAGTTTTTTCACCTAGTCAATTAATACTAAAGTTCACACTACCGCAATCATAACGGTTGTCAATGCAGTACTTTAGGATCAGTTCCACATAGACCAAGGTTATACTACAATTCTCACAATTATGAAACCAAGCTAAGACAAGAATATGGTTGGTTTTGAAAAAGTAACGAAAGCAATTAAAACGATGTAGATTCAATAAAAAAAAAAGCGTTAGGTCAAGGGTTTATTCTCAGAAATCTAGAGATCACGAATCAGACAACTATTCAGGGAATGATTAAACACAAGTTTCAAACTCAAACATAAATATCTAACCAATCCACTTCCGTGGCATTGATTACTAAATCTAGTAACCTAAAATCCTAACTTCCGTTGGCATAGAATTCTAGATCAGCATTAACGAATAGGTTCAATATGTTCACGAATCGCCTTAGCATCAACTTCCGCAGGCTAAGAAAAATTCACTCGCTTATGTTCTTTCTAGCAACCTACGACACTTCCGTGGTATAGATTCAGCCCTAGTTCAGAGACTAAGCGGTCAACTTAAGCCTGAGCAATAAACACAATAGTGAGCGAAAACCACAAAAGATAAATCCCTATTTGTGTCTAATTCGATGATTCATGGATCCCCTTGAAACCCTAAACCTAACTAATGAACTACTCAAACATGGAAGCAGAGAACAAGCAAAGAGATGAAGAAGACATAGTATAGATTAATAGAGAAAGGGTTTAGAATTCTTCTCAATGGATGCAAAGATTCTTCTCCAAAGCTTACAAAATTCCAAAAACCAAAAGTCTGAATAGAGAATAAAGCGATAAAAAGTGGTTGCCGTCAAAGAGGCTAACAATAGAGTATATATAGGTCCTAGGTCGAATTATGTCAAAATAGGCAGTTCCTACGGCAAAATAGGAAAAGCAGAAGTTTCCTTTTTCTTCTTGTCGGCATGCATCGACCGATGCACTCCTTGCATTGGTCGATTCTTGTTTCTCTGGGCCTGTTGCATCGATTGATGCACTCCCTGCATCGATCGATTGATGATCCTCGGGGCATGTTGCATCGACTGGCTCCATCAACTGGCTTCATTCTGCATCGGTCGATTGGAAATCTTCTGATGGTGTTGCATTGGTCGATGCACTCCTTGCATCGACCGATTCTGCTCTTTTCTTCACGGTTTCGTGCGTTTTTGCCCTCTTAACTCCAATTTCTTCCTTAAACGCCTTTTTACCTGAGATAACTACATAAGGGACTAAAACACTCTAAAAGCGGGACTTTGACTCGATAAAACACTTAAAAGAAACACCAAAACATACGTTAGAAAACGGTAAAAACCAAGTATATCAATTCCCCCAAACTTAGCATTTTGCTTGTCCTCAAGCAAACATAAAACTAAGTAAGAAGAAGAGGTTTGAAAAACACGGAGACTCACATTTCCTTTAGAATTCTGCAATGACCATTACCTTAGTAATCCACATATTGCCAAACTAGTTTCATATTGAATCACCATGTACTTCTCTGCAAGCATTCGCAGCCTCCCAGATTCAACTCATTATTTCACAGAATAATCCAAAGCTATCACTGCTGGGTCTCATCAAGGATCATAGTGCCAAGAACCTTCTAGACTCTTTCCTTTTTGATATCGTGACGAGACAACAACACAACATTTGGTACTTTTTCCCTCCCCTAGACTTATTATTTTCTCATTTTCTTTCCGTAGTGTCAATGGCTGATGGAACGCGAGTATTGATGGTTTTTGCCACCGAATCCCCGGTTCATTTTAGTGCCACCCTTTTATTCTAAGGTGTAGGCGAATAGGGGTATCTTTGGAAATTTTCCTAACCTCGCTTCCAACCTTAGTGTGATCATCTCCTTCGAAGTAAAATAATGGGATCGATGAAAAATTTCCTAGCCCTTTACTCGAAAGAAAATCATTTCATCTTTTATTTTCTGCTTTTTATTTTAAATAAGGGAGATGAGTACCATACTTTCATACAGGTCGTCTTGTCAGATACGAATGAGGAGTCAAGCTTTGAAGACACCAATCACAATGATGAGGTAAAAGGAAGAGCTCAGAAATTAGCTCAAGCTTTTTGAATTTTTCTGGAAACATGGATGCCTCTGATTAACCAGTCAGCCTTTAGATTTTCCATTAGTCTGATCTAAAACTAGCCCTGCAACAATGGTCACTTAGAAGCAAAATCACATAAAAATTCAAAGGTCGTGATCATCATCTCCAACAAGTTTTCACTCAATCAAACGACTCAAGAAACAAACAAAATGACTCAAGAGAGAAAACAAAAGAAAGAAAACAACGTTAGTAACGACAAAGACCCTCCCCCAGAATTATTTCATACCTCACGGTGTGAAAATAAACCAAGAAGAAGGTAAAACAGACTCAAAGAAAGAAAATCAAGAAAAAGTCAAAGATGACTTACCTGGGTCGGTATCGGTCGATGCAAGATATGCATCGATCGATTTTTGTTTCTCTGGATGCCCTACATCGATCGATTTTCGATTCTCTGGACCCTTGTCCTCGATTCTGCTCTGTTCGCCCCTTTGTTTTTTTTATTTTTATTTTTTAAACCTGAGACACTTAGACTCAAAACTAAAAATTAGAAAATGTTAGTGAAAGCAAAAACAAAGGAAAAGATAAGATATGTACACTTACCGGTGGTTTGCCTCCCACCAAACACTTGTTTAACGTCGCTAGCTTGACTTTGGGTCGGGTATCAGTCAGGAAGAGCATGAGAGCTTGCCCTGAAACAAGTCCCACCATCAAACATCTCCAGCTTCAAAATTCTGCTCATCATCCCCTTTAAAACATCTTTTCCTTTCTCCTTCAGCTCTGAAGTGAGAAGTGCTCTAACCTTTGAGAATGGTTTCGATGTTCCCTTGCACTTTACCTTATACTCAATCGAATCTCCATCACACTTCTGAGGGATCAAAGTTATATAAGCATCTCCTTTGACTCTTTTGCTTTTTACTTTCCCTTGTGCCTTAGTCTTTATGATGTCGCTCTTGCTGATGATAGGAGGATCATCTAAGACTACCTTGACTTTGTCCTCTTTATAAGGCTCTTTCCAAGGATCAACCACCAACGTCTCTCTTGTGACGATAGTGATGCAAGAGACGTGTTTGGGAGCTCCTCTAGTGGGGATGGCTTTGTAGAATAACTTTTTGTCAATGATAGAGAGTGAGATTCTCTAATTGGGCATGTCTACAACTGCCCCCACTGTAGCCATGAATGGTCTTCCCAGAATCAAAGGCATACCAAAACCTTCACTCATCTCCACAACCTGGAAATCAGTAGGAACTAGGCAATTTCCTACATTAACAAGCAAATCAGGGATGATACCATATGGGGTTGTGGTATAGGAGTTGGCGAACGCAAGAGTCGTCTGAGGAGGCTTCATATCGGCAATTCCCAACCTCTCTGCAATAGCCTTCGACATCAGATTCACGCTAGATCCAGAATCTACAAGAGATTCTTTAAATTCGACTCCAAAGATAGAACATGGAACAGCAAACTTTTCGGGGTTTTCAATCTTAGACAATTGCTTCATTGGTGGTGGTGTGCTCCTTGCCTTGATGAAGAGCACCTTTATCTCTTCTAGAGTCTCTTTGCAATTTTGGAAGAAATCTAACAGAGGTCGGTCTTCCAAGGCTTCTTCAAACAAGATCTCATGGGGAGTCCTCCTCACCAACTTATCAAAACCACTCAGCTTCTCTGCACTAATAGGCTTCATGAGGTGTCTGGGTGGCATAGGGTATGGCACCTTAGGAACATATGGTGGTGGGGTATTGGAAGCGTGTTTCTTCTCTGCTGCAACAACATGTGCTTCCAACTCATTCTTCAACTCAGGTATATTTTTCATTTCTCCTTGAGCAGTGATTGCATTGCAATGCTCTCTGGGATTTGTCTATACTTTTCCCGGAAGATTTCTTGGTTGTGTCTTGATTGCTTCGGGATTTTGAGCAACTTGAGTGTCCAACTTCTTCACATGAGTGCATACAGCTTTGTACTTGCTGTTGAGATCGTTGTACATGTTATCAACCTTGACATTAATCTCCTTAGCAGATTGCTGCTGGTTGAGCAGAAGCTGTTGCATGAGAAGTTTAAGATCATCTTGAGAGCCATTCGCAGAGCTCGCATGAACTTGGACTAGGGCTGGTGATGTTGTCTGGAAGGTGTTGAATGGTTGTTTTTGTTGAAACCCACCTTGGAAATTGTTCTGACCTTGAAATCTTTGAGAAAAACCTGATACGCCAGCGTTTTGCACAAAAGTATTTCCTTGGGATTGTTGAGCTTGCTGGGGGTAGACTTGATCTTGGGGATTTTCGACATTAGTGCTTCTGTAAGATCGATTCGAATGGTTTCGGTAATTCTGGTTGAATCCTCTGTTTTTGCACATACCCATGTCCACTAACGAAGTTCACCTCCTGCAACTCATCACTCTCATCTTTAGCTAATCTCCGACAAAAATCTGCATCTGTTGTCCCCTCGCAAGACTGCACACCTCTCTGATTTCCCTTCAGCAGCAAGTTCACTTTCGCAGTCAGCTCATCAATCTTCTGCGACTCCACACTGTTAACACGTTTAGACCTGTCATACTCAGGGAAGCGATTTCCAGAACTTGCAGCTAAGTTTTCTATCAATTGGTACGCTCCTTCCTTAGTCTTAGTCATGAAATCTCCATTGCTTGCAGCATTAAAGGCGTTCTTGTAATCCCAATCAACTCCATCGTAGAAGATGCCTAAAATCTGCTCATCTGAGTACCCATGGTGTAGGCACTCTCTTCGGTACTCTCTGAACCTCTCCCAAGCTTCGCATAAAGACTCTCCAGCGTGCTGCTGGAAAGTAGTGATTTTGTTCGGCAATGAAGCTGTCTTAGACTTGGTATAGAAGTGGTCCAAGAAAGTAGCTCTGCATTCGTCCCAGGAGGAAGTGACTTGAGCCATCTCAGCGTCTTGTCCGCCAAAGAGAAAGGGAAGAGCTTGCACTTGAGGTAATCAGATGGTACCCCATTCGACTTGGTAGTGCTGCAGATCTCTTCGAAATTCTCAATGTGGTCCATCGGATGCTCTGCAGGCAGACCATTGAAGAGCTGGCGGGCGGATGGCATCTCTGTTCTGATAAAAGGCATGAGGTGTGTCCAAGTCTCCAATAGCAGGCTGCTGCTGCTGCTGTTGTTGTTGTAGTTGCAACTGCAACACTTGCTGTTGCAGCCTTTGAAGTTCGGTTGCTGCAGTATTCTGTTGGTTGTCATTATGATCGTCCATGACGACGGGATTTGATTTCGCTTTTCTGCTCGTACGTTCTAACCTTGCTAGCTCTTGGTTGTTGAGCTCAAGAAGGTTCTCGGAGCCCTTGCTTCTGGTAACTCTACTCAGCTTTTGGTTAGTCATCTGAAACACACAAGAGAATAAAATAGAATACGTTAGTAAATCTTAGTTAGATTAAATTTCAAATTCAGAATTGAAGGTAACGCTATAGATCCCCCGGCAACGGCGCCAAATTGATTTCAGTGTTTTCACCTAGTCAATTAATACTAAAGTTCACACTACCGCAATCATAACGGTTGTCAATGCAATACTTTAGGATCGAATCCACATAGACCAAGGTTACACTACAATTCTCACAATTATGAAACCAAGCTAAGACAAGAATATGGTTGGTTTTGGAAAAGTAACGAAAGCAATTAAAACGATGTAGATTCAATAAAAGAAAAGCGTTAGGTCAAAGGTTTATTCTCAGGAATCCAGAGATCACGAATCAGACAACTATTCAGGGAATGATTAAACACAAATTTCAAACTCAAACATAAATATCTAACCAATCCACTTCCGTGGCATTGATTACTAAATCTAGTAACCTAAAATCCTAACTTCCGTTGGCATAGAATTCTAGATCAGCATTAACGAATAGGTTCAATATGTTCACGAATCGCCTTAGCATCAACTTCCGCATGCTAAGGACAATTCGCTAGCTTATGTTCTTTCTAGCAACCTACGACACTTCCGTGGTATAGATTCATCCCTAGTTCAGAGACTAAGCGGTCAACTTAAGCCTAAGCAATAAACACAACAGTAAGCGAAAACAACAAAAGATAAATCCCTATTTGTGTCTAATTCAATGTTTCATGGATCCCCTTGAAACCCTAAACCTAACTAATAAATTACTCAGACATGGAAGCAGAGAACAAGCAAAGAGATGAATAAGACATAATATAGATTAAGAGAGAAAGGGTTTAGAATTCTTCTCAATGGATGCAAAGATTCTTCTCCAAAGCTTACAAAAGTCTGAACAGAGAATAAAGCGATAAAACAAATAGAGTATATATAGGTCCTAGGTCGAATTAGGTCAAAATAGGCAGTTCCTAGGGCAAAACAGGAAATCAGAAGTTTCCTTTTTCTTCTCGTCGGCCTGCATCGACCGATGCACTCCTTTCATCGGTCGATTCTTGTTTCTCTTGGCCTGTTGCATCGATCGATGCAGGATCGATTGATGATCCTCAGGGCATGTTGCATCGACTGGCTCCATCGACCGGCTTCATTCTGCATCGGTCGATTGGAAATCTTCTGATGGTGTTGCATCGGTCGATGTAAGGAGTGCGTTTTTCCCCTCGTAACTCCAATTTCTTCCTTAAATGCCTTTGTACCTGAGATAACTAAATAAGGGACTAAAAGACTCTAAAAGCGGACTTTGACTCGATAAAACACTTAAAAGAAACACCAAACCATACGTTAGAAAACGGTAAAAACCAAGTATATCAATAACCAGTTTGATCCGAAGGTAAAAAAAAACGTTACACCAAAAGATGCGGTGAATAAATTTAGGGAAGAAAAAGAAGACAAATGCGTTAAAATGGAAAAATGAAGAAGAAGATGAATAAATACCAGAAAAAGAATAAGGAAAATACAAAGAAAAAAACGAATGATAAAGAATAGTAAGAAGGGTATAACAAAGCAAACAATGGAGAAGAAAGAGACAAATCTTGAAGAAATAGAAGTCAAAGACGAAGAAGAAGAGAAAAGGAAATATGAGGAATAAGAAAATTGAAAGACAAATAAGAGGAAGAAGTATAAGAAGTATAAGACTATGAAAAAGAAGAATGAAAGGACGAGGACGAAGAAAATCCAAATGTTGAATTTTAGAGGGAAAAGAGAAGGACGAAGTCGATGAAGAAGAAGAAAAAAAAACGAAGAAGAAGATTAAAGAAAATAAAAATAAAAATCAGAATAAGAAAATTAAGGACAAGATAAAGATGTTGAAAAATAAGAAGGGGAAGAGGATGTGATTTTGGAGAAGAAAAACTATATATAATCTTAGAGAAGAAGTTAAGTGACAATCTTATGATGTTTGGTAACATTCCGGTTTTTGGTATATGCGGAGAGGCTTATAAGAATTGATTTGGCTACCTATGTCACCAAAGTGCACTTATCTTTTCAGTCACTTGTCCAGAGAGAACTCTAGTGTTAAGCGTGCTTGAGCTGGAGCAATTTAAGGATGGGTGACCTACCGGTACCGTGTAAGTAAAGACAAAACACAGGGAAATATCATGTGGTAATTGCAAGGTCAGTAAACAAGTCTTCCAAATAACCATTTCATATACAACATGGACAAAGAAAATGCATTTCTCTCTTAGGATATTATTAGCAGTTTGTGAAATATGGAATTGTGAATAATTAGGGGTATTGATCTATTGCACTCTTATACTGTTAAATTCTGTCTATTCTTGCTTTGAAATGGGTGTTGTGGATGCAAGAATCGGCTCACACAATAATGATATGAAATCAATAAGAAAAAGAAAAGGGAGTCGGTCTAGTCCCGGGGGGTAAGATATTCAATTATCCGAAAATTGAGAGAATGAAGAACAAAAAGACAAGAATGTCAAAAAGAGAATGTTGTATTATCTTTTCGAGTAAGAAGTGTACAAGTGCGAGTGTTGGAATTTGTCCCTAGGTTTAGGAGACTTGTTTCCTTATATACCTCCCTTACGTAACGTCCCTATTTTGAACAAAATATATTGCCATTAATACTGATCATCTCATTTATTACTCAGAATTCGAATTGTTGAAAGCTACCTCCGAGCTTCTTCTCCTCGCTTTACTTGATTAGCGATCTCGCTGAACGTCTTTTGGGCTTATGCAGCTCGCCGGGAAATCTTCCTCTTCAAAACTCCGAATAACTACTGATGATCTTGGCATTGATGATATTGAATTCAAAATATTCCCTCGGTCTGATTGTAAACCCACAATTACGAGAGGATTCTCTATTCCTTCCTAATCCGACATTAATCACAATTAAGTGACGCTACGGAAATAGGATGGTCGAAAATACCCCCCAACAATTTCCCCCAAAGTATCGAGTTTGATTCATACTTGATACTTTAAGTCTTACACCATCTGGAGTGCTCGAGATCCCTTCCATCTCGGAGACAAGAAGAAATAACCGCCACTAATGACGGTTTTGTTTTTTCAAAATTATTCCTCGATTTTTGCGTCCGGGGTTTTTCTTTAAAGGAAACGGCCCTTCGTTTTCCCCAATTTTGCGAAGTTTAGAGTTTTGAAGAAGAAGAAGAAAAATGTAACTTCTTTTTCCTCCTTTTACTTCCCTGAATCGAATTATCGAGAGTTAATTCTCGCAATTAATTTGATTTTAGGCTCTGATTGAACTATTTAGCCGTTAATTCGAAGTTTGTGCGCAATTATCTCTATCGAACAATTCGAGTTCTAGGATTTCAGATTTTAATCGCCACTGCCAGACCTCTACTTACAAGCCATTTTCATCACAATGAAGCCGCGTACCCTGAAGAAAAGCGAAACTCACTCGTACCCAGAGTCGCGAATGACTCGAGAACTCATCGAGGGTTTCAGGAGACTGTTCAACATTCCTCAGAATATCGAATTGAGGTCTCCGTCGCCTCAAGAGACCCCAAGACAGTAAAGCCGGGATACTGCTGCGTATACGCAGGCTTCTTTTAGTCGTGCAGACTCATTATGCCCATACCCGACGTGCTGACGTTGTATCTGCACGGACTGGGCTTGACAATTGCACAAGTGACCCCCAACTTTATTCGACAAGTCATGGGGGTCATGACCCTTGCGAGTGAAGTGGGCTTCCCATTTGGGGTCCCTGAACTGATGCGCCTTTTCTCGGTGAAAACTCAGGTCCAGTCGGATCTTTGACCTTCATCCGACAATCAACCTCTTGAAGGGACTCCCAAGAGGAGACGAAGGATGGCAAGATGCCTATTTTTTCATTCTGATTAATGAATCCACCTTTGGTGGTCTCTCGGATTTTTTTTGCATAAATTGGGTTGATCGCTATGGTAGCATTTCATCACCAATTCATATTCTGAAATGCGGAACAACGCGCTTTTCAAGACTAACGTTGTGTTCCTTTTTCTATTTCAGTTTTGAGGGACGCTGAAAACGATACCGAGTCTTTCCCACAATTCGTTAGCATTGCCTCAACTGGCGAGACATCGTGGAATAGCTTCTCTAGGGAGCGTATCCTTCGAGCCCTCTCGCCCCAGACTGATTCGATAAATCCTCCTTCTACCTGATATCTTCATATTTTACATGTTCTAGCATACATTTTACTTAGAGTTTTGTGTCATTTGCATGCATAATCATGGTTTTGTCTTGCATTTAGGCCTCATTTAGAGTTTAGGACATTTACATTAGGTCCTAGTGAGTTCTTGCATGTTTTGGAATATTTTCTAGGTGATTGGAGGCAATTTGGGTATATTTGGAGAAATGGACCAAAGTATAATACAAGGGTCATCCAAACCGTCCAAAAGAACCTGCAGAACGAAGGCTTCCGATCTGAATCAGCTTCAACGGTCTTCATGGAAGTTGTAGAGGAGTTAGTTAGCTTTACAGAGGAGTTAGAATCAGGTCACTCGGATATGTAGTTCATGAGATATGGCCGCTTTACGGAGAGTATGTCCGTCTAGCCGTCGAAAAGAAGAATGGAGTTTCCAGAAGACTGTACCGACCTGTTCTGGGTCGGTATGCTGGATCGTTATCAGCACAGGAGGAAACACCGACCCATATCAGCTCGGCATGAAGGCTCAGGAAGATTAGTACCGACCCGTTCTCGGTCGGTACTACGGCTCGATACAAACACGGTAGTGCAGACCAATCCATTTGTACCTTCTGAACGAAGGTGTTCCGGTGAGATTCAGCCTAAATAATATGCATGAAAGATGTAGCCAGATGAGTTATCTGTCTACTGGAGGTGGTTTGAGGTCATTCGGACATGTATCCCAGGAGATATCGCGAATTTACCGAAGGTATGTCTGTCTGGCCGCGAAACCATTGACTAAGGCATTGTGCATCATTCTGGTCCATACCGACCCCTTCTCATGCGGTACTACAGCTCGGTACTGAGGCAGAGAGTAGTACCGACCCAGATTCACTCCCCATACCGACCCAGAATGGGTCGGTACAAAACTTCTCCAACCAGCCACTTACAAATCCGTCATCATCGAAGAACTTGCTTTCGACGTCTTCATAGAAGTTGTAGATAATTGAGTTGGATGTCTACTGGATGTGGTTTAAAGTCATTCGGAGCGGTGTTTCGAAAGATACATCAGATTTAGCGGGGACGTGTCCGTCTGGCGCCCAAAGGAATTAAGCTCAAATATTAGTACCGACCCACTGTACCGACCTAGGACTGGTCGGTACAGACCTCCAGAATCAGCCAAAAACCAGTTTCAGCTGGGTCAATACCCAGTTTGTCCCGGGTTGATCCGGTTCGGCCCCCTTTCACTATTTAAGTCCAAAAACCTAATTTTTTTGGTTTATCTATTTTTCTCTTGCTAAAAACCTCTCATTTTTAGGGTTTTTGGATTTTGTAAGAGAGATCTTGATTTTTATTTATGCAATCTAAGTTTTAGTTTCTTAATCTCTTCTAATCTTTCATCTTTCTATTCTCTAAACATGATTAACAACACCTCTTTCATGAGATTTGGTGTGTTCTTATGATTAGTGAGTATTTCTTTTAGAGCTCATGGATGAGGTAGATTAGGGGAATTTAGTGATTGATCTATGATGTCTAGGGCTTAGTTTACATCTTTCCTCTCTTATTTAGTGTTCATAATGCTAGATTAGGCTTGAAAGAGTTAATCTATATCATAGAGAATTTCATGCACACAAGGTGTTCGATGAAATTCCCCAAAGAGTTAAATAAGAGATTTTACTTGCCTAACCTATGAGAGTAGTTGTTTAAGGAGTATTAGGGCTATTGGAACTTATGATTAATACTTGTTGATTGATTTTTCACAAATGAGAGTTTGTTCTTGTTTAGTTAATTAGCAAAGTGATTAAGGCCATGAGAGTGGATTAATCTTGTTTAAGTGTTCTAGGCTAAGAGAATTTGTTTGATTGTATGAAATGACATTATAGGTTGATCATTGAAGTCCCCAAAGTCAATAACCTCATCCAAGAGCTTGCCTTTATTAATTTCTTAATCTCGTTTAGCATCGCTTATTACTTGCTTGTTTAAATTTGAATCATTAGGTTGCTAGATAAAACCAATTCCCCTTTGTTTGCTTAACTTAGAGAGTTTCTTGCATTCTTGTTGCATTGAACTAAACCCCGATTAGATTGACACCTTAAGTACTACGATGATATGAGTAAGCTTAAGGATTGATTCCTAGGAAAAATCCTACTTATCACTACCTCACGCGGGAGCTTAAGGGACTCACAAAGCATGTCACTCCAGCGACTTCTTGAAGGCTTTCCCGGCTGGCGCAAAGGCGGGAGATCGCAGACCGGAAAAGACAAGGTGGCCAACCTTGATCCCTTGTAAAAAGAGATTGATACTCCTTCTTTCCGCGAGGTGAGAGAGCCGACCTCTTCTCCGATTCCGCCAGATGGAGTCGATTCCAGGTCGGGAGCCGTTACAGGAATAATCCCGGTGACTGCCATTCTGGAGGAGAAGGATGATGACGAGGTCATTCCTCTGACCAGAAAAAGAAGAAGTTCCACCCACAACGAGGCGGAGAGTACCCCTTCCTCTTCCGATGCCATGCCGTCTCCTAAGAGGGCGAAAGAATCCACCTCCTCATAAGGAGTGGCAAACGCTGGTTCGGCCTAACTCATTGCTAGAGACCATCATCTCCTCAGAGCGCAGAGCTGGCATAGAACCGGGCAGGTAACATAATTTCCTTGAACCAAGTCAAACTAGAATACGTAATTCTCGATCTGACTTGTTCTAAGAAATGACTCCAGAGTGGGACGAAAGATGTGCCTCTATGGTTCGATCATTCCGTCCGCATGGAAAGGAGATACCCCAACCGTAAGATAAGCGATTCGGATTCAGTCCAAGCTTCTAGCGTTTAAGCGGACATCTCGGACAAGTGAGTGACTTTATTTAACTTTTGATTTCACAATCCGATTATGAAAGCTCAGAATTGTTTAATCACATATGTCCCTCGATTTCAACACTGCTTATCTCGAGCTGGAGACGTTTTTCAACTCTCTCCCAGACCCGAAAACAATTTGATATCCTCATAATTTGCATCATTTGAGCATTCATTTACCTTAGGTTTTATTTCTTTTGCATATGTTTCATAGCACTTTCACAGTGTTCTAGTCCCAATTAGAGTATAGGATGTTTTGCATTAGGTCCTAGCGAGTCTCGCGTGTTTTGGAGTCTTTCCTAGGTACTTGGAGGCGTTGTGGGGGGGACTAGGAGCCATGGAACCAAGCTTGATCGGATCTGGATGCAAAAGGAGATGGCCAAGGCAAAAGAGCAATTTGTAGAAGGCTGTACCGACCGATCCTGGGTCGGTACACATGATCGGTATTGGGACAGAGAGTTGTGCCAATCCACAGCTTAATTCATACCGATCCAGAACCGATCGGCACACTATCACGGATCGAGCATCTTTCACTCAGCATCCCTTTCTCTTACACCGCACCGACCTATCCTGGAGCGGTACGCTCGATCAGTACTGAGGCAGAGAGTTATGCCGATCCAAAGAGCCCTCCCATACCGACCCAGAATCACGTGGCACAAATCCTCAAGAAGATTAGTACCGACCCACTCCCTGTCGGTACTACCAAACGGTACTAGCCAGCATTGACACAGATCGATTTCTGCCGACTAAAATGATATGCTCAAATTAATACCCTATAAGTACTAAAGCAGTTGTTGTAGTATATGTAGGGGTCGAACACAAGAACTCTAGATATCACGCAATAGATTATATAGATTCGAATTAAGCTAAACCAAACAATGTAATTAAATGCGATTGCCTAAATTAAACAAGTTGTAAGTCAATT
This sequence comes from Eutrema heterophyllum, assembly GCA_002933915.1. NCBI lineage: Eukaryota > Viridiplantae > Streptophyta > Magnoliopsida > Brassicales > Brassicaceae > Eutrema > Eutrema heterophyllum. The sequence continues at coordinate 144,090 of PKMM01040139.1, forward strand.
GGAAAGAAGATATGCTCAGGGTATTTCTCAGGAATTCAATGAATGTAGATAAACTAACTAACATGATTCAGATTTAGCCCGGTTCTTGAACTCAAATCACTAAAGTATAGCTAACCAACTCTTGTTGCGAAAACTATCTAAGTCTAAATCCTAGAATTCCAAATCTCTTTGCGAATCCTAAAGTCTAAACCAGCTTTTAGTTCAAGTTTGATTTGTTCACAAAACAACTAAACCAAATCTCTTTGCGAATAGTTATTTTGCTCACCCTAAGTTCTATCAGGTAATTAATCGCACTCTTGTGCCTAATCAATTATCCTAAGATATAAGTTCCAGATTCGTCAACCTAGAATTAGCTATGAGAACAACATATGGTGAAGAACTAATTCAGATGTTGAATCCTAATTAACTAATTAACCTAACATTCAGAGAAAATCCTTATGAGAACCCTGAACCTAACAAGGGATCTACTCAGACATGATTAATGGAACAGAAATCATAGATGAATAGAATTGCATTAACGAAATCAATAAGAAACAAGGGTTCAGAGTTGTCTCTCTGAAAACCATGTAACAAATCTCTCTCAAAGTATGAAGGATAAAATAAAGCTTAATCAAGCGTAATAGCCAAAGTGGCTTAAAAACCTAACGTAAACTCCTAAAACATGTTTTGGGCTAAATTGTAAATAATAAAGTCTTCTGGGCAATTTTGCAATTCTTCAACTCTTCATAAAAGTCGCGACTCGTGTCTTGCTGCAGTGAGTATCGTCCGATACTAGTCAGTATCAATCTATACAGAGGCTTCAAATCGGGTACTCAGCTACACGAACTTCTGTTTTGCTCCAAAATGCTCCAGAAAGCTCCAATATCTCCAATTATGCTCCAAACGTGCTAAAACCTGTAAAAGACTCTAAAACACTATAAGATAGTAGAAAGACACTATAAAACGGACTTATATCATGACTTAAAAGGGGTAAAAACCATGATATATCAACTCCCCCAGACTTAGCCTTTGCTTGCCCTCAAGCAAATAGAAGACTAAACCAGAGAAAGAGGTTTGAAAACACGGAGACTCACCTGTTCATGAAACATTGCAATGACCCTTTTCCCAAGCACCCAAATGTCACCTAAACAGTTCCAAGACTAGCCACCATGTACTTCTCCTTAGGCATTCGCAGCTTCCCTAGACTACACACATTATTTCGCAGCTTCATTCAATTAAACCCATCATCGCCAGTTTCATCGCTGTGATTAGTACCAAGAACCTTCTAGATTCTTTCCCATACAATATCATGACAAGGAACCACCCAATTTCACACTTTTTGTATTGCTTTCTCTCCCCCAGACTTATTTCTTATTTTATTCTCTCTTTTTTTTTTTTTTTTTTAGATTCGCACATACACATCAAGGTATGAGATGCGAGTATTTATGGTGTTTGCCACCGAATCCCCGGTTCTTCCCTCTTAATGTATCAAAGGGTGTAAGCGAATAATGGCATCATAGGAAAATCCTAGCCTCGCTTCCAACCTTTATGTGATCATTCCTCACCAAGTAGAATAATGGGATCGCTGGAAACATTCCTAACCCTCTACGTAGGAGAAAATCATCTCATCTTTTCATGCACTTATTTATTAATTAACAGAAGGGGAGAGAGATACTATTACTTTTAAACACATGGGTTCCTTTGTCAGATATGAATGAGGAATCAAGCTCTGTGAATACTAACCACATCGATGAAGTGCAGAAATTTGGCTCAGGCTTTAAAAGAACTCTGCTGGAAACATGTGTGTCTTCTAGTTAACTGGTCAGCCTTTGAATTTTTCATTAGTCGATCTGTAACTGATTCTGTAACAGTGATCACTTAGAAGCAAAGTCAGAACAAAAGAGTCAAGAACACGATCATAGTCTCCAACAAATTTTGACTCAATAAAACAAATTTGACACAAAAAACAACTGACTCTAAGAAAAACAAACACAATGTCGGCGACTACCTCCCCCAGACTTGAACAACACTGTCCCCAGTGTTATCTAGTTTCGAGTTGAAACGTGAAAATCAGAGAAGTTACCAAATTGGGGTAAGGGTGTCGACCGACACACATCACTGGTATCGAGCGATACCAAGCGTAGGCCGACACAGAAACTTCTTCTCATCGTCATTGATGCATGTGGTGTCGATCGATACCAGGTGGTATTGGTCAATACCGATCCTCTGTAACTGATTCACGCAAAACACAAGACACAAGACACAAGACATAAAACCAAAAACAAAAACAAAAACAAAAGACTTATATACAGACTTACCAGTGGGTTGCCTCCCACCAAGCGCTTGTTTAACGTCACGAGCTTGACTTTGCTCAGGTGATTAGTCAGAGCGAGGTTGAGAACTCACACCCATGCAAGTTCTACAACTAGACACTTGCAGACTCAGAGTTCTACTCAACATGCTCTCTATAACCTCTTTTCCTTTCTCTTTCAGCTCCGGAGTAAGAATGACTCTAGCCTTGGAGAATGGTTTTGAGGTTTCTTTGCACTTCACCTTGTACTCAATCGAGTCCCCATCACACTTCTGAGGGATTAAATTCATAGAGGGAGCACCTTTTACTTCTTTGCTCTTTACCTTCTTCTTTGCCTTAGCTGTTTTGACGTCTTTCTTGGTGATGACAGAAGGACTATCTAGAATGTCCATGACAGTTGGCACGTCAGGAGGTTCTTCCAAAGGATCAGCTACCAATGTCTCTCATGTGACAACAGCGATGCAAGAGATATGCATGGTAGCTCCTCTAGTAGGAATGGCTTTGTAGTACACCCCCTTGTCAATGTATAAGAACGAGATTCTCTTGCTGGGTGTGTCCATAATGGCACCAACCGTAGCCATAAACGGTCTTCCAAGAATCAACTGCGTACTAGATTTTGCACTCATCTCCACAACCTGAAAATCAGTAGGAACCAGACAATCTCCTACTTCAACCATCAAAACAGGGATTGTACCGTATGAAAGTGAGGTGGAACAGTTCGCGAATGTGAGAGATGTCTTGGGAGATCGAATATCAGCTTCCAATATCTCTGCAATTGCCCTTGACATGACATTGACGCTAGCCCCCGAGTCAACGATAGACTCTTTGAATTCAACTCCAGAGATAGAGCATGGAACTGAGAATATTCCTGGGTCTTCCCTCTTAATCAGCTGTTTCATCGGAGGTGGTGTACTTCTGGCTTTGATAAAGAGTGCCTTGATCTCTTCCTCAGTTTCTCTGGAATTTTGGAAGTAACACTCCAAAGGACGGTTTTCCAAAGCTTCTTCAAAAGACAACGTATGGGGAATCCTCCTTAGCAGGGATGGGACCTATGAGGTGTCTAGGTGGTATAGGATATGGAACCTTAGGCTTGTAAACCCTTTCCTCGATAATCTTGGGTATTTTCACAGTTTCTGGTTCAGTCTGCGAGGGGTGTCGACCGATACCAGGTTGGTGTCGATCGATACCAGGCTTCTCTGTCGTCTCTGTATCGGTCAACACTGGAGGGGTGTCGATCGATGCTTGTTGCTTCGAAACGTCCTTGGCAGATCCTTGGACGGGTATCGACCGATGCTGGGTGGTATCGATCAATACTGGGGCGATTTCGGGAGCCTCATCGTCGTCATCTTCAGCAAGATTGACGAGATTCTTTGTAGTTAGGCCAATTTTCACTCGTGGATCGACCTCTTCATTACTTCTTAAGGTGTTGCATTGACGTGTTCATTCTGTGCATGAACCATCTTTCCCTTGACAGCTGCTGCAGTCTGAGCTACCTGAGTTTCCAGCCTCTTCTGATGAATGCTAAGAGCTTCCATTTTCCCATTCAGATCTGTGTACATAGCATCCATCTTCCCATTGAAGTCCTCTGTCATCTTCTGATGTTCCTCAAGAATCCGTTCAAGCATGGATTCAACCTTTTTCTCTGGAGACTTGGGAGGAATAGGCTGGAAATTGTTGGTGAAGTTTCGGTTGTGGTTTTGCTAGTATTGATATCTCTGACCTTGAAAACCAGCACCACCAATGTAGTTAACATCTTCCACTTCATCCTCATCAGCAAAATAAACAGCATTCTTCGTATTTCCCATCAAAAGATTGTGCACTGAATCCAGCTTAGATTGAACCTCAGCAATCTGCGATCCATCAATGCTCCCGTTCAGCCTCTTCCGCTCAAAATCTGCATTCTTGGTGCTATAGACGCCAAGTTTTCAATCAGTACATAAGCATCTTCGGGATATCTCGTGTTGAAATTCCCATTGCTCGCAGCATCTAAGGCCATCTGATACATCCAATCAGTCCCTCTGAAGAAGATACCCAGCAGCTGAACCTGAGTGAACCCATGGTGTGGACAATCCCTCTGATACGACCTGAATCGTATCCAAGCAAATTGGTCCTTGAGAAAATTGGGAAATCTTGTTCCTGAGTTCTTCGGATCTCGCATGATCATAGAAGTTATTCAGAAACGCGTTCTTCGTCTCTGCCCAAGTCGTTAGCGATCCCGGAGGCAACTGCTTGAGCCAATAAGCTGCATCCCCACCAAGAGAGTATGGGAAAAGCTTACAGAAAAGGAACTCATTGGGCACTCCATTGTACTTGATGCTAGTGACCAAATCCTCGAACCTCTCGATGTGATCCATGGGATGCTCATGAGGAAGACCATGAAAAGGGTGCTGACCCACAAGTGTGTAGTATGCAGGCTTCAGCTCAAAGTCATTCCTCCAAAAAGTGGGAATACGAATCGCAGACCGATTGGCATAGAACTGATCGGGTCTGTTGTACTCTCCAAGCGTCCTAGCACGATTAACCCCAGCATTCCCATTATTTACCTCGTTGTCGCGCGCAGCTCGCGCGGCAATCTCATCAACAGCTACGGGAGGGATTATGATGTTTCCCTCTCCATCAAGTCGCTGTCCAGCCTCATTGCACAAATTACCATCCTGGTCTCTCAAGGCTCCAGCCTCATCACGATTCAACACAACTAGATTGTTCATCTCTGCTTGTTTCTTCTGCTTCCTGATCGTGCGCTCTAAGGCAGCTAGCTCCTTGTTGGCCAGATTAGTCAACTGTGTGCTCTTGTTTCTCCTGGTTTCGCGATTAGGCATACACCTGAAACACAAGAGTCAAGAGACGTAAGTAACAAAAAAAAAAAAAAAAAAAAACTAAAACGGCGAGTATCGATCGATACCGTCAGACTTAGTCGAAATTCTCGGCAAAAATCTAATGGTGAAATTAGAGTCCCCGGCAACGGCGCCAAATTTGATATGCTCAAATTAATACCCTATAAGTACTAAAACAGTTGTTGTAGTATATGTAGGGGTCGAACACAAGAACTCTAGATATCACGCAATAGATTATATAGATTCGAATTAAGCTAAACCAAACATTGTAATTAAATGCGATTGCGTAAATTAAACAAGTTGTAAGTCAATTGGAAAGAAGATATGCTCAGGGTATTTCTCAGGAAATTCAATGAATGTAGATAAACTAACTAACATGATTCATATTTAGCCCGGTTCTTGAACTCAAATCACTAAAGTATAGCTAACCAACTCTCGTTGCGAAAACTATCTAAGTCTAAATCCTAGAATTCCAAATCTCTTTGCGAATCCTAAAGTCTAAACCAGCTTTTAGTTCAAGTTTGATTTGTTCATAAAACAACTAAACCAAATCTCTTTGCGAATAGTTATTTTGCTCACCCTAAGTTCTATCAGGTAATTAATCGCACTCTTGTGCCTAATCAATTATCCTAAGATCTAAGTTACAGATTCGTCAACCTAGAATTAGCTATGAGAACAACCTATGGTGAAGAACTAATTCAGATGGTGAATCCTAATTAACTAATTAACCTAACATTCAAAGAAAATCCTTATGAAATCCTGAACCTAACAAGGGATATACTCAGACATGATTAATGGAACAAAAATCAATAAGAAACAAGGGTTCAGAATTGTCTCTCTAAAAACCATGTAACAAATCTCTCTCAAAGTATGAAGGATAAAATAAAGCTTAATCAAGCGTAATAGCCAAAGTGGCTTAAAAACCTAACTTAAACTCCTAAAACAAGTTTTGAGCTACATTGTAAATACTAAAGTCTTCTAGGCAATTTTGCAATTCTTCAACTCTTCATACCGGATGGTTTGTACCGACCCAGGATCGGTCGGTACAAACTCTTATCGCAAATTCCATCCAGACCCGACCGGGTCAATACCCGGTTTGTTCCGGGTTGACCCAGTTCGCACAATTCACTNCTCCAATATCTCCAATTATACTCCAAACGTGCTAAAACCTGTAAAAGACTCTAAAACACTACAAAATAGTAGAAAGACTCTATAAAACAGACTTATATCATGGCTTAAAAGGGGTAAAAACCATGATATATCATAAAACTCATCCCGCGCACGATCCATCACACCTTGCACCGACCAGACTTCATTTTAGCCGGCTAAAATCTGCATCCAACATCCATCCAACCTGCACGATGAAGATTAGTACCGACTCATTCTGGGTCGGCACTACCGAACAACACTAATCCAGCGTTCACGCAGGACGACCTCTGCCGGCTAAAACTCGTCACGCCTCGCATCGAGCATATCCTCGTTTTAGCCGACTCAACCTTCACAGCTCCCATCCGACCTGCTCGAAGGAAATTTTGTACCGGATGGTTTGTACCGACCCAGGATCGGTCGGTACAAACTCTTATCGCAAATTCCATCCAGACCCGACCGGGTCAATACCCGGTTTGTTCCGGGTTGACCCAGTTCGCACAATTCACTATTTAAACCCAAAAAAACCTAATTTTATGGTTATGTCTCTTTTATGCTAAAAACCTCCATTTTGAGTGTTCTAAGTATTTTGTAAGAGAGATTCTCCTTTTAATTTATGAATCTAAGTTTATCTCTCAATCTCTTCTTCTCAATCTCATTTCTTAATCATCCAATCACCTAATCATGAGATTTAACATGTTCTTCATAGGATTTGTTGGGTCTATCATGATTAGTAAGTAGTCTTTAGGATTTGGGGATGGGTTAGATTTAGGTTGATTCCTTGGATGATTTATGATGCTTAGGGATAGATTAACATATTTCCTTTCTTGATTAGTGATCTTAATGCTAGATTTGCTTGAGAAAGCTTGCTTAGATCAAAGGGACATTTCACACCCACAAGGTGTTCGATGAAATGCCTATATGAACTTGTCAAGAGATATTCATTCCTAGCGTATGAGAATAGTTGTCTAGGGTGTTTATTTGGTTGGTCTTGAATGATTACACTTAATGCTTGCTAATTAGTAATGTCCACACCACGGATTCAAAAGCTACACCACTCAATGCCCACACCACGGATTCTCGGATGCCTCACTTTTGAGTACATTATACCGTGGTGCCTCACCAAAGATAAGGATGCTCTTGGACACCGCATCTAACGGGAATTTCTTGGCCAAACAAGTCGACGCCGCAATGGAGCTAGTCGAGGACCTTGCTCAAAGCGACGGCACTTATGGTGACGACTATGACCGCGCCACACAAACCAATAGTGACGTTGATGAGCAAAATAGGGCCAAGGAATTGAAGAGCTTCAATGATAAAATTGACAAGCTTCTCCATTCATCTCAAAAGCATGTTCATTTTGTTGGGGATAACGAGGACAACCAAGGTTATAATGATGAGGTTGTGGATGAGGCTACATAATATGAAGTAAATTATGTGGGCAACCAAGGCGGGTTCCAACGGGGTGGATTCAATAACAACTACCGTAACCACCCTAACGTTTCTTACCGGAACCCAAATGTGGAGAATCCACAAGATCAAGTGTATCCTCAACAACTCCAAGGGAATCAAGGTGGTCAACAAAGGAACTTCACTTCTCAACAACAAGGTCAAGGTTCCAACAACCAAGGCTATGTTCACAAGAACACTTTCCAAGGAAATCAAGGCGGGTTTCAAGCTAAGGCACCCTTCACGGCTCCTCCGGGTTTCCAACAAGGTTTTGTCCCTCAAGGTCAAGCAACTACGTCTAAACCGCAAGAGCTTGACTTGAATACAATGTTCCAACAACTTCTTAAGGGACAAGCGGAGATCAACTCACGCGTAGATTGCTCTTACAACGATCTTAACTCCAAGATTGAGACATTGAACAACAAGGTCAAGCAAATGGAATCCAAGGGAGCCGCCTCTTCATCGCGACAACAAAGTCAATAACCGGGCAAAGCCGAGGCCAATCCCAAGGAATATGAAAACGCCATTACACTTTGAAGTGGCAAGGAACTTCCCCCTAGAGAAGCCCCAAAAGTCGATGAGGACATCGATGTCCAAGTTGGGGGGGAGACGTTTGAAACCGAGGATGTAGTGGTCGAAGATAGGAGTTTGGGTAATGAAGACAAGGGTAAAGGAGTTGAGATCCAAGAGAAGACCAAGGAGAAGCCCAAGAAGAAAGAAAATTTGTTTGTTCCACCGCCATATGTGCCTAAACTTCCTTTTCCGGGACATTTCAAGAAACAACTATTGGAGAAGTACAAGGCGGTGTTCGATAGGCAAATGGAGAAGGTGGAGCTTACTATGTCTTTGGTAGATGTGTTCTTGCTTGTACCGCAATATGCCAAATTTCTCAAAGACGACGTAAAGGAAAGGGCCAAGGAGATGGAGTCTATGGTGATCTTGAATCATGAATGTAGTGCCATCATCCAAAAGAAGATGGTACCCAAGAAACTTGGAGATCCCGGTTCTTTCACTCTTCCTTGTGCTCTAGGCTCGCTAGCATTCAACAATTGCCTTTGTGATCTAGGGGCTAGTGTGAGTCTCATGCCATTCTCGGTTGCTAAGAGATTGGGCTTCACGAAGTACAAGGCTTGCAACATCTCTTTGATCTTGGCGGATAGAAGCGTGAGAGTACCAATTGGGTTGCTTGAAGACCTACCGGTCATGGTTAGAGACTTCATTGTCCCGACAGACTTTGTTGTGCTTGAGATGGATGAAGAGCCTAAAGATCCACTCATCTTTGGGAGGCCGTTTTTGGCAACCGCGGGAGCTATCATCGACGTGAGAAAAGGGAAGATTGATTTGCATTTAGGCAAGGATGAGGTTCTTGAGTTCAACATCAACGATGTCATGAAGAAGCCCACAATTGACGGTCAATGCTTCTACATTGAGACGATGGATGAGCTCGCGGATGAGCTACTTGAAAAGATTAGTCTTGAAGATGGGTTGCAAGTGGCTTTGACACAAGAGCATGGGAAGCATGGGTATTTGAGTGAAGAAGGCAAAGGGTTCGAGCTACTTTTGGACTCACACAAGCCGGTTGATAGAGAAGCGCCATTCCTTGAGTTGGGTAGTCAAGTAACTAAATGTGAGGGCGGTTGTACATTGGGTTTGGTTCAAGAGAGCTTTGCTTGGGGAGTAGAGATGGCCGCGGGAGGAGCTAGCAATGGTAAGTCTAGCATGGATGACGATTGGAGCGAGCTCAAGGCGTCTAAGGTGGACCTCAAGCAACTTCCCGTTGGGCTAAGGTACGCTTTCTTAGGTCCTAACGAGTCATACCCGGTCATAGTTAATGAAAATTTAGATGAGAATGAGTTATCCGCCTTATTGCACGAGTTGCGGAAGTATAGGAGAGCCATAGGATATTCGCTTGACGATATCAAGGGCATATCTCCTACGCTTTGCACTCACCGCATACACCTTGAGGATGAGTCGAGGACCTCCATAGAACACCAAAGACGGTTAAACCCAAATTTGAAGGAGGTAGTTAAAAAGGAGGTCCTCAAACTTCTCGATGCAGGGATCATATATCCGATCTCGGATAGCACATGGGTTTCCCCGGTGCATGTGGTTCCCAAAAAGGGTGGGATAACCGTGGTAAAGAATGAATCCATACCTACTAGGACAATTACGGGGCATAGAATATGTATTGATTACCGTAAGCTTAACTCCGCATCTAGGAAGGATCATTTTCCCTTACCATTCATAGACCAAATGCTTGAGAGACTTGCTAATCACCCGTTCTATTGCTTTCTAGATGGTTATTCGGGATTCTTTCAAATTCCCATCCACCCGAATGACCAAGAGAAGATGACATTTACATGTCCTTATGGCACCTTTGCTTATCGAAGGATGCCGTTTAGACTATGTAATGCACCCGCCACATTTCAAAGGTGCATGATGTCGATCTTCTCGGATCTAATTGAGGAGATGGTCAAGGTCTTCATGGACGACTTCTCGGTCTATGGCTCCTCGTTCTCTTCTTGTTTGTCCAATCTTTGTAGGGTGCTAAAAAGGTGAGAGGAGACAAACTTGGTGCTAAATTGGGAGAAATGCCACTTTATGGTGCGGGAAGGCATCGTGCTAGGACACAAGATCTCGGAAAGGGGTATTGAGGTTGATAAGGTGAAGATTGAAGTGATGATGAGTCTCGAGCCTCCAACTTCGGTCACTAGTGTTCGAAGTTTCTTGGGACACGTGGGTTTCTACCGTCGGTTTATCAAGGACTTCTCAAAGATCGCACGACCTCTCACACGGCTCCTTTGCAAGGATGTGGAGTTCATGTTCGATGAGGAATGCCTCGAGGCGTTCTTAGAGATCAAGAAGGCTCTTGTGAGCGCACCTATAGTTCAAGCCCCGGATTGGGAACTACCGTTCGAGATCATGTGCGACGTGAGTGACTTCGCGGTTGGAGCGGTCTTAGGCCAAAAGAAGGACAAGAAGGTTAATGTCATATACTATGCAAGTAGGACGTTGGACGATACTCAAGAAAGGTATGCGACGACGGAAAAGGAGTTGTTGGCGGTGGTATTTGCTATGGAGAAATTCCGCTCATATGTGGTTGGCTCCAAGATTGTGGTATACACGGTCATGCGGCTTTGAGGTATATACACGCCAAAAAGGACACCAAGCCGAGACTTCTCCGATGGATTTTGCTACTTCAAGAGTTTGACATGGAGATTGTGGACAAGAAGGGTATTGAGAACGGAGTTGCGGATCATTTGTCTAGAATGCACATGGAAGATCTTGTCCCGATCAACGATTCACTCCCCGAGGAGCAATTGATGTTGGTGAGTGGGTAGAGAAAAGGAGTTGAAGCCGTGAGAGGTCTTGAGAGTGAAAACGGGTTACAAGATGGTAAGCTACCATGGTTTGCGGATTTGGTGAACTACTTAGCTTGTGGAAGAGAGCCGCCCAACTTGGAGGGCTACAAGAAGAAGAAGTTCTTTCATAACGTCACGAGATACTATTGGGATGAGCCATTCTTGTACAAGTTGTGTTCGGATGGCTTATATCGAAGATGTGTGGCGGAAGAAGAAATGAACAGGATCTTGTTCCATTGCCATGGCTCGGCCTATGGAGGTCATTTTTCTTCCTTCAAGATGGCGGCAAAGGTCCTCCAATCCGGTTTTTGGTTGCCTAGTTTGTTTAAAGACGCTCATGCTTTTGTCTCCGCTTGTTATGCGTGCCAAAAAAAGGGGAACATTGCTAGCAGAGATGAGATGCCGTAAAATCATATTCTTGAAGTTGAAATTTTTGACGTTTGGGGCATTGACTTCATGGGACCGTTCCCCTCTTCATATGGCAACCAATATATATTGGTAGCGGTGGACTATGTGTCTAAATGGGTCGAGGCAATCGCTAGTCTGACCAATGATGCTAAAGTAGTTCTCAAGCTCTTCAAGTCCATCATTTTTCCGAGGTTTGGGGTTCCAAGAGTCGTGATTAGCGATGGAGGTAGCCATTTCATCAACAAGGTCTTCGAGAGTCTACTCAAGAAGCACGGGGTTAAGCATAAATTGGCCACACCATATCACCCTCAAACAAGCGGCCAAGTGGAGGTCTCAAACCGCAAAATCAAGGCCATTCTACAGAAAACCGTGGGTAGTTCGAGGAAGGATTGGGCTAAGAAGCTAGACGATGCATTGTGGGCATACCGGACGGCGTTCAAAACACCCATTGGGACTACACCGTTCAATCTTCTCTACGGGAAGTCATGCCACTTACCGCTCGAGCTTGAGTACAAAGCCATGTGGGCCGTGAAGCTCCTAAATTTCGACCTCAAGTCAGCATAAGAGAAGCGTTTGATCCAACTTCAAGAACTCGACAAGATTAGGCTTGAAGCCTATGAGAGCTCCAAGATTTACAAAGAAAGGACTAAAGCCTTTAATGACAAGAAGATTGTGCGTAAGGACTTCAAGGCCGGAGATCAAGTCTTGCTCTTTAACTCCCGGTTGAAGCTGTTTCCTGGGAAGCTACAGTCTAGGTGGTCGGGTCCTTTCGAGATCAAAGAAGTGAGACCTTATGGAGCCATTGTTCTCGTGAACAAAAACGGAGAAGAATTTGTTGCAAACGGGCAAAGACTCAAACTGTACCATGCCAATGAAATCGTTGAGGAGAGCGTCTCACTTCCTCTCAATGATGTTCCTTTCGCCTAAGCGGGCAACCAACGTCGAACTTAGTGACGTTAAACAAAGTGCTCTTGGGAGACACCCCAAACTTATCTTTGTATATACTTTTCATTTTATGTTTTTCTATCTTTTCTAGTTCTTTTTGATGTTTTGTTTGAGTGTTGTTAGGATTTTGACGGGCTGCGGAGTCTTGGATCGATGAGCGCAAAGGAATAGACTGCGAAAATCGGAAATCTGGAGGACCATACCGCTCCATCCTGGGTCGGTATGGTGGATCGGCATTGGGCCAGAGAGTTGTACCGACCGAATGCACCGAGCAAGAATGGATCGGTGTATGTCGAAGGGGAAGCACCTGACAAAGCATACCGACCGATCCCCAATCGGTACTAATCAAACAGTATGATGAAAAACTTTTGTGCCGCTCGGTTAGTACCGCGCCAGAATGGATCGGTACGGAGAGTAATTCTTGCCGGACAACTTCTAGCCGAGATGTTTCCGACCCGGAACGGTTTTAGCCGAGGAGATTGTGCCCGAGACGATTTTTAGCCGGCTAGAGGGAGAGGAAGACACGCCGAAAGCGTAAAGGAGAAGTTCTGTGCCGGATGATTAGTACCGACCAAGAACCGAACAGTACAAGGAATAAAATTTTCCCCGAGCAAACTCTAGCCGACATAACTTTCACTCGGGACGAGTTTTTAGCCGAGGAAATTTCCCCGCGGATGATTTTTTTGCCGAGGGATTAGTGCCGGTCGTTTGTACCGGTTCATAATGGGTCGGTGTAGAGCAAAACGTTCATACCGCACAGCTTGTGCCGATCAAGGACCGAACGGTGGGGAGAAAAACGCTCATATCGCGCGACCTATGCCGACCAAGGACCGAACGGTGAGAAGAAAAAGGTTTGTACCGCTCGGTTAGCGCCGGACCAGAATGGATCGGTACAGAAAAGTCAACGCGGGTCAACAGATATCCTGCGCGTTTTATCCAGCCCAAGCCCACCTAACCCGACCCGGCGCGACAAAAACCCTTCTTCTCCGGCTAAGTTCATCGCGCCTCCCTCTCATTTTTTCTCTCGATTTTTCTTGTTTCCTCCATAACTTTCGCTCTAGTCACTCAAATTTAGCGATTCAAAGTGCTGAGAACTCGATTTTTCCTCCTCTTTTTCGATTCAGCATTTTTTTTATCACCTAAGCACTCATCCCCAAGGTATTTCACCGAAAATTTCATGAATTTGTTCTTAAGTTGAAACTCCATGGGAGTATTTGTGTGATGCACCTAGCTCGATTTTAGCCTTGGGGTTTGTTAGGAAATGATTGAATTGCTGATTTCTTTGAGCTGGAATGTGATTTTGATGGAGAATTTGCAAAATTTGTGTTCTTGACTCTTGGTGGAGATTTGATGAAAATGAGCAAATTCAATGAAAAAATTCTTGAGATTTTAGGAGTTTAATATGTGGGCTTGAGTGTGATGGATTGTTTTGTTGAATTAAACCACTTCTTTCTCATGAAATTTATCTCAACTTTGTTGCTCATCATCGATTTTGATCTATGCTTTCGTGAAACTCATGATTTCTTCGAGATATTGTAGGAACGATGGGACGAACGAGGGCTGCCACGAAGCAAGATGAAGCTCAAGCTCAAACCTAGGGAAATGCAATAGTTGTTGCATCGAGTTCTCGAGCCAAGAAACCCGTTGATGCGGCAAACGCTAAAGCTAAAGGCAAGCAAATAGCCATTGCCGAAAAACCCACGGGAAAGAAAAAGGAAAAGAGTACGGCTAAAGATAAGGGCAAAGCGGTTGCTATTCCGGACCCTCCAACCACGGAACAATGCTTCGAAAAACTCATCGACATGGATTTTGAGCAAGGCCGTTTCGCGGATGTCGTTGTGCTAGAGAAGATGGGGATTCTCGAAGACGTGTGATATCTTCATATTTTACATGTTCTAGCATACATTTTACTTAGAGCTTTGTGTCATTTGCATGCATAATCATGGTTTTGTCTTACATTTAGGTCTCATTTAGAGTTTAGGATGTTTGCATTAGGTCCTAGTGAGTTCTTGCATGTTTTGGAGTGTTTCTAGGTGTTTGGAGACGTTTTGGAGATAATTGGAGTAATGGACCAAAAGAGAGGGCAAAGCTCGTCCGAGGTGTCTAAAAACCCTGGACGAACTGAGGGGCTCCGATCAGATTCAGCCTCATTGATCTTCATGATAGTTGTAGCCAAGTGAGTTAGCTGTCGACTGGAAGTGGTTTGAAGCCATTCAAACCTGTATTCCAGGAGATATCGTGGTTTTACCGAAGGCATATCCGTCTGGCCGCTAGATCTACACCGACCGACCACAGGGCCATGCAACGAATCAATGTCCGGCCAGAAGCTAAGCACCGATCTGTGGCATGTTTTACACCGACCCGTTGCGCTCCATGTGTTTGCTGCTTGGCCGAAGAAGATGTCTACACCGACCGACCACATGTCCATGCAACGAATCAATGTCCGGCCAGAAGCTAAGCACCGACCTGTGGCAAGTTTTACACCGACCAACCACAAAACCATGCAACAAAGCGGTTGATGTGATCATGGATAGCCTCAGCAAGGAGGACGGTCTTGTAGCTGTGCTTAAAGCCAAGGAGAAGCTTGAACCTGACAAGACCAAAAGATTATCAGAATTTGTGGCCAAAATGAAGAAAACGTTTGCATGAAAAGCTCAGAATTGAAGGCGATGTTCAAACACATGTCGCTACCAGCTCACGCCACTTCAGGAAACGAGCCACATATCAATTTCAATATCTTTGAGTCTAGTTTCCAGAACATCCAATATCGTCCCAAGCTGACTTCTCAATCGCCCTATAACGGCTGAACAGTGAGGACGTATCCAAAGAGAGCTATGCTTCTAAAAACGTTTTCAAAGCTCAAGAAATATTCTAAGGCATTGGATGGGCTGGCTAAGGGTATTCAGCACATCGATTATGATCACACCTTGGCCCTGCAACAACAAATAAACCCAAGAAGAAGTCCATAAGACCCATGATCCAAATACAAGCAGCCATTCTAGAAGAGTGCCACTAATCTAAGTCAAGGCAAAAACGGGTACTGTTCACGATGGGTACTGTTCACTCGCCAACCAAGTTTGCAAGTTGATTTTGTTTATTGTAACTTTAGCAAGTGTGCTTTCTTTTCCCTTAATTTCTGTATACTTTCATGAGTATGTTTACTCAACTATAGTTAGTTTTCTAGCTAGAGTTAAGTTACTTCTTTGTTATATATGTAATGTTAAGTATGTGAAATAAAAGATTGAACAACTTTGATTTTAAAACCCCTTTGCCGTGAGCAAATTTGTGAGAGAGAGAAATTCTCTTTTCTTGTTCTTTGAGAGTGATTCTCAAAGGTTGATCTTGGTGTGTAATATCCAAGCTCAAAATCGATCTTTAGTGTGTTACATCTATTGATCAAAACCGTTTTTTTCTTAGTGAGTAACATCTAAAGAATTCGTTTGTAAATCAAAGGTAATTCCGCAACCTTTGTGAGACAAATCGCTTTACACTCCTTGTTCTTTGAAGCTTCCGGTTTCTTAGAGACGAGCTTATCCAATCTACCGCCTTCGAGTGAATATCCTTCCTGGGATCGTATCAAGTGGTATCAGAGCACAGTCGAGGATTCGGTATTCGTTTACAATTTCTTACCATCTTTCTCATCGTTCACGTTTTTCTTCTTCTTCTTCTTGTCATCTTTTATAAAAAAAAAAAAAAAAAACAAGAGATCCATAAAAACGAAAATTAAAAAAAAAAAAAAAAGAGAAATGATCCAAAAGAATTATGTGTGTTTCTAGTGTTAATATTTATTTCTAATCTTCTTCTTTTCATTTTCTCCTTTTCATTTCTTCACCTTCCATCTTATATATTTAAAATTTTGTAATTTTAATTTTTGTAATTTCGTATTATTCAGTTTATAAACAAAAAAAAAACAAAAAAAGCAAAGAAGATCCATAAAAACAAAAAAAAACAAAAAAAAAGAAGCAAAAGAAAACGGATCAAGAAAAAAATCAAAAAAAAAAAAACAAAATGGGATCAATGCAACGTGAGCTTACGCTTGCTGAGTGGCAACAGATTTTGAGGGCTGAGACAGCCAAGTTGGATAGGGAAGAATCAAAACTAAGACCACCACGAAATTTGGTGGCAAGGAGAGATGAAAAACGGCCAAAGCCACCACGTGTAGAAGACGAGCAAAGGCGACCTCCAAGAAGAGATCCACCGAGACGGCTAAGAGACGAGGAGGCTGATGATAATTATCGCCATGATGATGTCGTATCTCGAGTGAGCCAAAGGAGGCAAAGACGAACGGAGGAAGACAGAAAACAACCCAACAAATTTGGTTTTATCAAAGACAGGGATGATTTCCAAGAAGGGGGAATCTTTAGCCTCTTACGCGAAAGAAGAAGCTCTTCTCGACCTTCTTATGGAGCTGGAGTTTCTAGTACCAGTTCATGTTATCCAAGAGAGGAGAAGCAGCTTGCTAAACGCAGCACAAAACCTGAGCCGTACCCAGCAAGTCAAGTTGCTAAAAGCAAAACCGAGGTTGTTACTTCTAGAACCCGTGATGTGCAACTTAAAAGCAAAACCGGGGTTGTATCTTCAAGAGCCTGTGATGTGCAATATCTCAAGAGCAAAACCGTGCTTGTTAAGCCAAAGGTAGACGCTCCACCTTTTATTGTGAATCAAGACAACAAGGGAAGAACCGAGGCCACTACTCCAACGGTTCGTGTTGTGAAATGTTTCAAGTGCCAAGGAAGAGGACACTTTGCCCACAAATGCTCTAAAAAGAAAATCGTTGATCTTCTCAACCATGGAAAGAAAAAGTTCAAAGAAGACGGTTTGATTTTTGGCTTTCTATCGACATCAAGGGAGCAAGAGGAGAGACGTTAAGATCCAATAATCTTTGAGTCAAAAATCCTTTGGACTCATTATGAAGAAGGATCGGATTTGAGGACAAATCCTTTTGAAGAAGGAGAGTCTGATGTGATCATGGATAGCCTCAGCAAGGAGGACGGTCTTGTAGCTGTGCTTAAAGCCAAGGAGAAGCTTGAACCTGAGCAAGACCAAAAGATGATCAGAATTTGTGGCCAAAATAAAGAAAACGTTTGCATGAAAAGCTCATAATTGAAGGCGATGTTCAAACACATGTCGCTACCAGCTCACGCCACTTCAGGAAACGAGCCACATATCAATTTCAAGATCTTTGAGTCTAGTTTCCAAAACATCCAATATCGTCCCAAGCCGACTTCTCAATCGCCCTATAACGGCCGAACAGTGAGGACGTATCCAAAGAGAGCTATGCTTCTAAAAACGTTTTCAAAGCTCAAGAAATATTCTAAGGCATTGGATGGGCTGGCTAAGGGTATTCAGCACATCGATTATGATCACACATTGGCCATGCAACAGCAAATAAACCCAAGAAGAAGTCCATAAGACCCATGATCCAAATACAAGCAGCCATTCTAGAAGAGTGCCACTAATCTAAGTCAAGGCAAAAAGGGTACTGTTCACGATGGGTACTGTTCACTCGCCAACCAAGTTTGCAAGTTGATTTTGTTTATTGTAACTTTAGCAAGTGTGCTTTCTTTTCCCTTAATTTCTGCATACTTTCATGAGTATGTTTACTCAACTATAGTTAGTTTTCTAGCTAGAGTTAAGTTACTTCTTTGTTATATATGTAATGTTAAGTATGTGAAATAAAGATTGAACAACTTTGATTTTAAAACCCCTTTGCCGTGAGCAAATTTGTGAGAGAGAGAAATTCTCTTTTCTTGTTCTTTGAGAGTGATTCTCAAAGGTTGATCTTGGTGTGTAATATCCAAACTCAAAATCGATCTTTAGTGTGTTACATCTATTGATCAAAACCGTTTTTTTCTTAGTGAGTAACATCTAAGGAATTCGTTTGTAAATCAAAGGTAATTCCGCAACCTTTGTGAGACAAATCGCTTCACACTCCTTGTTCTTTGAAGCTTCCGGTTTCTTAGAGACGAGCTTATCCAATCTACCGCCTTCGAGTGAATATCCTTCCTGGGATCGTATCAGCGGTGCACAAACCCAGCACTTACACCGGTTTGTTGCACTGACCGGTGGCCGAGCGGTGTGACCACCACCTTTCACGACCCACTTCAACCGGGTCGGTACCCGGTTTGTCCCGGATCGACCCGGTTCGCCCAAGACCTTATAAATACTTGAAAACCTAATTTTTGTGAGGGAAGCTTTCTTCTTTCTAGAGTTGGGTTTTATGCCAAACTCTTCCTATGATGATTTTGGATGGATTTTCATCATTCATGCCACTCTAGTGAAGGATTCTTCAACCTTATCTTTTATTTAATGCATCTTCTTTATCTTTATGTCTTTTTCTCTTTTGTTCTTCATGTTTAGACTTTAGGGTTTTTGTTGGATTTTGGTTTGCTTGATTTTTATGGGTTGATGATTGATTTGTGATGCTTAGATTCTAAATCATTGCTTTCTTTTCTTTCTAAGTGATCTTAATGCTAGATTGAGCTTGAGAGAGTCAATCTAGATCTTTGGGAATTTCACACCCACAATGTGTTTGATGAAATTCCCCAAAGAACTTAGAAAGAGATAAACATTCTTAACCTATGAGAGTAGTTGCTTAAGGTGTTTATTGGTTGATTTGAATATTGATCTTAATGCTTGCTAATCATTTCATCACAAATGAGAATTTGATATTGATTTAGTGATTAGCAAAGTGATTAGTGCCTTGAGAGAGGATTAGTCATAATTAGTGATCTTAACCTAAGGAATAACATTGATTGTGTGTATTAGCATCGTTAGTCAATTGTCTTGATGGTTAGATGATGATGAATTAAGTTGATCCTTGTTAGATCCTTCACATAGGTTAGCTTTTAATGCTATATTTAGATTGAGAGATCAAATCTAGAACTAAGGCATTTCAAGCCCGAGAGGTGTTCGATGAAATGCTTGAATCAAGCCTTTTGTGAGCTTTTCACATCCTTGCCAATGAGAGTTGATGTCAAGGGTGATTAGTGAACTAATTGGGATTGTTTACTAATGTTCATTGATTATCTAATTGCAAACGAGAGTTTATGTCAATTAGGTGATTAGTGAAGTGATTAGTGCCATGAGAATGGATTAGTCATATTTATGAATCTCATGTTCTAGGATAGTGTTTAATGCAATCTTTGTCATCATTATTTGATTGTTAATCATTCATTTGATAGTTTATTCCATGATCCAACACTTCTATCTTTTGTTTTCTTTCTTGCATTTTACTTTCTTAATCTAAAAACATAAAAACCCAAAAACATTTGCTCTAGCTTATGGAGTTTCATGCATTCCTAGTGCATTGATCTTAACCCCTATGGATTGACACCTCTTGTGCTACAATGACAAGCATAGAGGAAGTGATATGAACCTAACAAAATACTACTATCAATTTGGCGCCGTTGTTATTGGGGTTTAGCATTGATCATTAGGATTTTGTTTCTTCTTGAGACTAGAGCTTTTTTTTTTTTTTTTTTTGCTAATCTTTTCACTTTTCTTGTGATTTTCATGAAGGGAGTCACAATGAGGAAGCAACCGTCAAGCTAGTGACGTTAAACGCGCCCTTGGGGACCTCCCTAAGCCTATCCCTCGTCAAGCTAGAGACACAAAACAAGCATCAATAAAGGTCTTTTGGGTCCAACGGTCGTGGTATGTGATGAACGGTTGGTTTGAGCCACAACATGTCACACTCCTCTCCTCCTCGATCCCATTCCAAGGTATTATTCTCACTCCATTTCATTGTATATACATTCTTGCATATTTTTACCTTCTCCTTGACTTCTTATCTTCCTTTTTGCATACTTGAGTCTCATGCATATCATGCATTCACAAAAAATTGAAATTTTTTAAAATTTTTTGAAAAAGAAATCATTTAGTTGCATCTCATGTGTAGGATTGAGTCTAGTTTTCATATAGGGTGCATTGCATATTGCATTGGGAGCAACGATGATCCTTATAGAGTATCACTTTAAGAAATTAGTTCAACGCCCACGTTCGTAGTTGTCTAATGCATTTGAGTGAGTATGAAAGTAAGGATGCACCATATTTAGATCTCATGCATTGATGTCCTTGTCTTGATTGAAGCGAGCTTTGAATTGAATTCAACCCTACTTAAGTGAGAACCTTAATTTTGACTTGCAATTATCATGTTTGTACCATATACTGACTTGGATCTTCTTTTTCCTTTTTACCACTCTTGTGGATCCAAGTAACCATATCCCATTTTTGGAATGGTTCCCCCACCTTGAACTAACCTCCCTTCTAGCCAACAATTTTCGTGAGTGATGGAGAGGCCTTCTTTCGAGCAAACTTGGAAAAAATTGTTAGGTTTAGGGCGACAAGGATGGATTCTCATGTAGATCTAGTTCCAACATCAAGGAGCTAGTCTAGGGCTAAGTTAGCTAGGTTGGGAAGTCTTGGGGTGTTATATGGGACGAGTGAGAAATAACTAAAGAAAGGGATTTGGTGGAATGAAAAGGAAAAGATGGGGACAAGGCAAAGGGGAATGCAAAGATGAGAAGTGGTTGGTGACAAGCTATAAGATTAGCTCGTAGAACTAGATTAGCCTCAAAGTGTGCTAGAAAAAGGAAAGAAGCCAAAAATTGGCTAAGGCATCAAAAGATGAGAAATGAGACAAAACAAAGAAAGAAGAAAGAGAAGAGCTAAAGCAACAAGAAAGAGGAGCACCAAGCCACAAGTTCAATGAAGAAGAAGAAACCCCCATTTGAGGAAAAGATGAAGTGGAGCAACAAGCAAAACATGTGAGGCATGAAGGCAAAAGGCCTTTGAAAAGGGTAGTTTAGGTTTGGGACTTCATGGGTTAGAAATGCTAGGGCTAGAGACATCTTAGGCATTGGGTAGATGAGAATTCACCCTTGTATGCATAGGTTGCCTTTTACCTTTAGCATTTTACTAAAATTTGCTCATTCCTAGAGAGATCCTTGCATTGGAGTACCCACACTTGTGATTGAGATCATCTTTATCTCAAAACCGAATCCCTTAGCCAAACGAGTTCATTTGATTTTTCATGAGCATGATTCACATAAAACATTAATGAATGTCAAAGGGTTGAAGAATAAGAATGCTTGTGTAGGTTGGGACTTGTAACTTGATGCGTGTGGAGATAGAAATGGCTAACTCTTTTGGAGTAGACTCACTTGATGCATTCTAGAATTACAAACTTGGACGTTGAATTCGATTTCTTCTTGTGATGCTTTTGGATTTAAGCTCCCACTTTCAAACCTCTCTCTCCACTTGTTCTTATTTGTTTGAGGACAAGCAAAAGATTAAGTTTGGGGGAATTGATATCTTCATATTTTACATGTTCTACCATACATTTTACTTAGAGCTTTGTGTCATTTGCATGCATAATCATGGTTTTGTCTTGCATTTAGGTCCCATTTATAGTTTAGGATGTTTGCATTAGGTCCTAGTGAGTTCTTGCATGTTTTGAAGTGTTTCTAGGTGTTTGGAGACGTTTTGGAGATAATTGGAGTAATAGACCAAAAGAGAGGGCAACACTCAGCCTCAATGATCTTCATGATAGTTCTAGCCAAGTGAGTTAGCTGTCGACTGGAAGTGGTTTGAGGCCATTCGGACATGTATTCCAGGAGATATCGTGGTTTTACCGAAGGCATATCCGTCTGGCCGCTAGATCTACACCGACCGACCACATGTCCATCCAACGAATCAATGTCCGGCCAGAAGCTAAGCACCGACCTGTGGCATGTTTTACACCGACCCGTTGTGCTCCATGTGTTTGCTGCTTAGCCGAAGAAGAAGTTTACACCGACCGACCACAGGTCCATGCAACGAATCAATGTCCGGCCAGAAGCTAAGCACCGACCTGTGGCAAGTTTTACACCGACCGACCACGAAACCATGCAACAAAGCGGTGCACAAACCCAGCACTTACACCGGTTTGTTGCACTGACCGGTGGCCGAGCGGTGTGACCACCACCTATCACGACCCACTTCAACCGGGTTGGTACCCGGTTTGTCCCGGGTCGACCCGGTTCGCCCAAGACCTTATAAATACTTGAAAACCTAATTTTTGTGAGCGAAGCTTTCTTCTTTCTAGAGTTGGGTTTTATCCCAAACTCTTCCTATGATGATTTTGGATGGATCTTCATCATTCATGCCACTCTAGTGAAGGATTCTTCAACCTTGTCTTTTATTTAATGCATATTCTTTATCTTTATGTCTTTTTCTCTTTTGTTCTTCATGTTTAGACTTTAGGGTTTTTGTTGGATTTTGGTTTACTTGATTTTTATGGGTTGATGATTGATTTGTGATGCTTAGATTCTAAATCATTGCTTTCCTTTCTTTCTAAGTGATCTTAATGCTAGATTGGGCTTGAGAGAGTCAATCTAGATCTTTGGGAATTTCACACCCACAAGGTGTTTGATGAAATTCCCCAAAGAACTTAGAAAGAGATAAACATTCTTAACCTATGAGAGTAGTTGCTTAAGGTGTTTATTGGTTGATTTGAATATTTATCTTAATGCTTGCTAATCATTTCATCACAAATGAGAATTTGATCTTGATTTAGTGATTAGCAAAGTGATTAGTGCCTTGAGAGAGGATTAGTCATAATTAGTGATCTTAACCTAAGGAATAGCATTGATTGTGTGTATTAGCATCGTTAGTCAATTGTCTTGATGGTTAGATGATGATGAATTAAGTTGATCCTTGTTAGATCATTCACATAGGTTAGCTTTTAATGCTATATTTAGATTGAGAGATCAAATCTAGAACTAAGGCATTTCAAGCCCGAGAGGTGTTCGATGAAATGCTTGAACCAAGCCTTTTGTGAGCTTTTCACATCCTTGCCAATGAGAGTTGATGTCAAGGGTGATTGGTGAACTAATTGGGATTGTTTACTAATACTCATTGATTATCTAATTGCAAACGAGAGTTTATGTCAATTAGGTGATTAGTGAAGTGATTAGTGCCATGAGAATGGATTAGTCATATTTATGCATCCCATGTTCTAGGATAGTGTTTAATGCAATCTTTGTCATCATTATTTGATTGTTAATCATTCATTTGATAGTTTATTCCATGATCCAACACTTCTATCTTTTGTTTTGTTTCTTGCATTTTACTTTCTTAATCTAAAAACATAAAACCCAAAAACATTTGCTCTAGCTTAAGGAGTTTCATGCATTCCTAGTGCTACAATGAAGGAGTAAGCATAGAGGAATTGATATGAACCTAACAAAATACTACTATCAACGTGGCAACAATCTTCGATACCATGGGCCTTGGACGGTTCTTACACATGAAGGAATAACCCCACCACGTGCTTACATGCCAATTCCTCTCTTCTGTAAAGGTGGCTTTCTACGACGAGCACCACAAGAAGGCAAATGCACAAACCGGGTTTGGAGAGATTGGGTTTGTGGTGAATGGCAATGACTATCAAATGAACTTCCATGAGATTTGCCAAACATTCGTTTTCCGTAAAGAGGGGACAAGTGGGAGCCCGTACTTTCATTACCCCAAGAACGAGCTCAAGCAGGTATGGGAAACCATTGGTTATGGGGACTATCGCCCGGGTGGAAACAAAACCACTCACATCCATAACCCGGCGATTCGATATGTACACAAGGTGCTGCCCATATGTTTTTCGCCAAAGTGGAGTTCGGTACGGTTACACTCGATGAACTCGAGTTGATGGCTCTCGGGTTAAGACCCCTTCTCCCGGTTTTCCAAGGAAGCGAGAGGACCCCATCTCTTGCGACTCTCTTGGTGAGACGTTTCTTTTGCTACAAGGCGTGGGCATATGAAACCAAGAACAAGAAATCCGCCATAAGCATTGGTTGGCTTGTAACGCCTATTCTAAAGGCCAAGGGGGTTAAACTCGAAAGCGGAGTGGTATTTGATGGATGAGTCGTACCTCATACGCACAAGATTCCTCAAGGGAAGGATCGGACCATTGCTCGCTTACAACGTCAAGCTCGGTAGAAACGAAGCGGTGCAAGCTTTACTACCCAATGCGGACCTCACTCGTCTCGAAAACTGGCAGAACATATCCTTCTACACCGACAAGGACGAACTTTACAACCCGGCCATGGACCCACCCATCGGCCTAGCTCGCAAGGAAAAGGCCGAGAAGAGTAAGGCCTCGAGGGCAAGTGTGACCGAAGAACCCTCTGATTCCGACGGCGAAGCCACTAGTCCACCACTTCCTATGCCCATCTACGGGAGCGAGCGATACCATTTCGAGCCGTTCGATGGAGCAATGGGCGATCCCGCCACTAGACACGCACACCATCAAACGAGACTCCTCCAAAGGTGGTGAAAGTGACAAGACCGATCGGTGAGAAAGATGGCGAAGACGATTAAGAGTTTGAAGGAGACGATCAGCGAGCTTAAGGCAAAAAGCTCTTGCAAAACGGCTAGTGACAGCCACAGAGAGACACGTGCCACACACCGCCGCGAGATAGGCGAAGGCTCGCATGGCGGTGAATTGATGGATCATGAGGAGGCATGCCGTTCCTTGGCTCGTAGAGAGAAAGCGGAAAAACAAAAGGCCATGAGATCTCCATCATCGTGCTTTAGCAACCCCTCCTACTCGATGGGGTCTTCCTCCTCGTCTCAAGACTTCTAGGTAACACTCCAACACCCTTGTACATAATGTTTTTCTTTTCTTGAATATTGCATTGTATAGTTATTTTTGCCCACTTGAATTTATTTCACACCGGGACGGTGTGATTTAAGTTTGGGGGAAGGACCGGTTTCTAATCATGTTTATTTTGATCTTATTTTTGAGTTTTGCACTTTGAGTCTCATGCATTCATGCATTTCATATAAGGCATAGAAAAACACAAAAAAATTGAAACATTTGAAAAATTTGAAAACACAAAAAGAAAACATGTAGTTGCATTTCATAAGTAGGATCGAGTCTAGTGACATATAGGTTGCATTGCACGTGCATATGGAGCAATGATGATTTTTCCTTGTAGAGTATCATTTTAAGAGCTCAGTCTAATGTCCTCGTTGATAGTTGTTTGATGCTTTGATCTCGTGTTTGAAATAAAGGACGAACCATGTTTTGATCTCGTGTTTCATTACTTAGGTCTTAGCTAAAACAAGTGTGAATCGAGTCCAATCCTACCTAAGTGATAACCTCAATTTTGACACATTAATTATCATGGTTGTGCATATCAATATGGATTCATGGATACCGATACACATATTCGAGCAATCTTCCTCTTTTTACCACACTTTGTTGGCTCGAATAGCCGGTTCCTCTTTGGAACGGTTAACCATTCCAATAACCCAACCGTCCTTCAAGCCAAAAACCATTTGTGAGCGACGTGAGGCCTTTTCCGAATCAACTTGGCAAAAAGTGTTGAGTTTAGAACGACAAGGAGAAGCTTCCATGTAGAACTAGCCCGAATTCAAAGGGCTAGACATAGGTTAGGACTAGATAGGATGGGAGTTTGGGGATAAAGAAAAGAAAAAAGGTAGAAATGGGAAGAGATTGGGAAAAGAAATAGGGGATAAGCAAAAGTTGAAATGGTTGGCAAGAAAAGTGTTTAAAAAGCTCTAAGTATCGAAAGAAAATAGTCTCTAGTTTTAAAAGAAAAGAAAAAGAGCCGAAAACGGCTAAGGTACAAGAAAATGAGAAAAGAGAGACTACAGAAAGTAAAAGAAGGGCTAAGTGAGTAAAAATGTTGTAAGCCAAGCCATTTGGAGAAAAAGGAAATCCCCTAGGTGCTTAAGTGAAGAGAAAAAGTGAGACCAAGTGAGTAATGAAGGCTAATGGCCTTGTGAAAAAAGGTAGCTTAGGAAGGGTCATCTTCGGGCTTAGAGATTAGGAGTCAAGATCGATAGGAGGCATTGGGTAGATGGAAGTCATCCTTGTATGCATCTATTGGGCTTTACTCTTAGCATTTTGCATTAGTTGATTCCTTTTGAGAGAGCCCTTTGCATTGAAGTAACCCCATTCATTTGAGATCACTTTTATCTCAAGACCTTTTACCATGGCCAAATGAATTCACTTGACTTGCATAAGCATGATTTACTCGAAACAATTTAACGAATGTCAAAGGATTGGATGAGAGGAAGGCATGTGTAGGTTGAGACCTTGTTTGATAAAAGTACCATCTCCAATAATATATTGATAAAAGTACCATCTCCAATAATATATCGAAGACCTTGTTTCAAAAGATTTCTACCATGTAGCAAGGATTTCCATCCAAAAGAGCTTTTAGTTCCCATTTTGGCATTAAGAACATTTCCATCTGAGAAGTATCTTCCTTGTAAGAGACGAGCCATTGAACAATCTGGATTATGCGTAATTCTCCATAGTTGCTTTCCAAGAAGAGCCATGTTGAAATGTTCTAAGTCTCGAAAACCCATTCCACTACAAGAAAACAGGGTCATTTCCGACGGATTTTCGACGGTATTCTGACGACAATTACATCCGTCGGAAACGTTCACCCGTCGGAAATCCGTGGGAAATTTCCCACAGATTTCCGACGAAATAAATCCGTCGGACAACTTCCGACGGATTTCCGACAGTATTTCGACGAAAATTACACCCGTCGGAAATCCGTGGGAAATTTCCGACGGAATTCCGACGACATAGATCCGTTCGACAATATCCGACGGATTTTCGACAGATGTTGAGGTTGCCGACATGTTGGCGACATATTAAATATCTACGTTTAAATCTGTGGGAAATCCGTCGGAAATGGCGCACAATTTCCTTATAAAAACGTTTTCACCCCTTCTCTCATTCCTTACAATCACAAAAAAACCCAAACATCTACAACCTTACCAAAATGTCTTCTTCAAATCCTTATGATTATTTTCGTTCATGGATGGACAAGCCTCATCAAATTCCGGACACGGCCTAGTTACGGAGGAATTCAAAGAAGGTCTGCAGGAATTCATGGCATTTGCGGGTATGCAGAAGAAAGAAAAAAAAACCGATAAAATCTACTGCCCTTG
This sequence comes from Eutrema heterophyllum, assembly GCA_002933915.1. Lineage (NCBI taxonomy): Eukaryota > Viridiplantae > Streptophyta > Magnoliopsida > Brassicales > Brassicaceae > Eutrema > Eutrema heterophyllum. The sequence continues at coordinate 171,497 of PKMM01040139.1, forward strand.
TACTAATTGTCGGAATCGTAGATTTATCGTGATAGATGAAGTATGGTCACACCTGTATTGTCATGGATTTGTGCCGGGTTACAAGATTTGGTATTATCATGGAGAAAATGATACAATGGTGGATAATAATGCTAGTACTATGGAACAATATATTGAGGATAACGCTAGCTTAGAAGAACCTGCAATGGAAGTAGAAAGTATTGTAGGTCATGTTCAGATGGTGAACGATGCATTTCGTGAAAGTATACCATCGGTTGGTGAGTATGGAGATAGAGGAGAAGAACCTAACTTAGAAGCTCGGAGATTCTTTGATATGTTAGACGCTGCTAAACATCCGTTATATGATGGGTGTAGAGGTGGACATTCCCCTTTATCAACTGCAACTAGGATGATGGGTATAAAGACGGATCTCAATTTGAGTGAGGAGTGCGTGGATGCAATCGCTGATTTTGTGAAAGACATTTTGCCAGAAGATAATCTTGCACCGGCATCATACTATGAGATACAGAAACTTGTTCAAGGTTTAGGAATGCCGTATCAGATGATAGATGTATGCATCGACAACTGTATGCTCTATTGGACGCAGACCGTTCGACATGCCGTTTTTGTCGCAAACCTCGGTATAAGGAAACAGGTGGAAGAGTGCCAGTGCCATATAAACGGATGTGGTATTTGCCATTAACAGAGAGATTGAAGAGGTTATATCAGTCAGAGCGCACAGCGGGAGCAATGAGATGGCATGCAGAGCATACAACGGATGGAGAAATCTCTCATCCGTCAGACGCAGGAGCATGAAAACATTTTCAGTCAATTTATCCCAGTTTTGCGTTTGAGGCGAGGAACGTATACCTTGGATTATGTACCGATGGTTTCAACCCTTTTGGAAAGCACGGCAGATAATATTCTTTGTGGCCAGTAATTGTAACACCTTACAATATGCCGCCATCTTTGTGCATGAGACGGGAGTTCTTGTTCCTTAGCATTCTCGTTCCTGGACCAGAGCATCCTAAGAGATCACTTGATGTGTTTTTGCAGCCATTGATTTATGAGCTGCGAATGTTATGGGACCAAGGTGTTGAGGCGTTTGATGTTTCTTGTCAGCAAAATTTCATCATGCGGTCGGTACTTATGTGGACCATTAGCGATTTTCCAGCATATGGCATGTTATCAGGATGGACAACGCACAGAAGGTTATCGTGCCCGTACTGTCAAGATAACACATATGCGTTCCAATTGAAGCACGGACGTAAAACGTCTTGGTTTGATTATCATAGGCGATTCCTACCTAGCGATCATCCTTATCGTCGGAGCACCACATTGTTTAGGAAGAACCGGAAAGTAATTGATGGTCCACTGATATGCTCAAATTAATACCCTAAAAGTACTAAAACAATTGTTGTAGTATAGTTAGGGGTCGAACACAAGAACTTCAGAATTCACACAGTAGATTGTATAGTTTCGAATTAAGCTAAACCAGAAAGATGTAATTGAAAGCAAGTGCGTAAATTAAACGAGTTGTAAATCAATGGGGAAAAAGATAGGCTCATGGTATCTCCCAGGAATTCAATGAATGTAGACAAACTAACTAGCAGGATTCAGATTTAGCGCGATTCTTGAACTCAAATCACTAAAATATAGCTAACCAACTTTCGTTGCGAAAACTATCTAAGTCTAAATCCTAGAATTCCAAATCTCTTTACGAATCCTAAAGTCTAAACCAGCTTTTAATTCAGGTTTGATTTGTTCACAAAAAAACTAAACCAAATCTCTTTGCGAATAGTTATTTTGCTCACCTAGGTTCTGTCAGGTAATTAATCGCACTCTCGTGCCTAATCAATTATCCTAAGATCTAAGTTCTAGATTCGTCAGCCTAGAATTAGCTATGGGAACAACCTAAGGTAAAAAACTAATTCAGATGGTGAATCCTAATTATTCAATTAACCTAACATTCAGAGAAAACCCTTATGAGAACCCTGAACCTAACAAAGGATCTACTCAGACATGGAGATTGAAACAAGCAACATGATTGAATAGATCATCAAAGAAATCAAATAACAAAATAGGAGTTCAGAGTTATCTCTCCAAAAACCAAAGTAGAACTAAGCGTAATCGAACTCTCCCAACCAGAACAAAACTAAAATCAAGCTTAGCCAACAAAAGTGGCTGAAAAACCTAATTAATAATGCTAAGACACGTTTTAGGCTTAATTGTAAATAATAAAGTCTTCTAGGCAATTTTGCAATTCTTCAATTCTTCATTAAAGTCGCGACTTGTGTCTTGCTGCAGTGAGTATCGACCGATAGTAAGGTAGTATCGATCGACACTGAAGCTCCAATTCGGGTACTCAGCTACACAACCTCTATTTTGCTCCAAAATGCACCAAAAAGCTCCAATATCTCCAATTATGCTTCAAACGTGCTAAAACCTGTAAAAGACTCTAAAAGACTCCAAAATAGTAGAAAGACTCTATAAAACGGACATATATCATGACCTAAAAGGGGTAAAACCCATGATATATCACGCCCCCAGACTTAGCATTTGCTTGCCCTCAAGCAAATAGAAGACTAAACCAGAGAGAGAGGTTTGAAAACACGGAGACTCACCTGTTCATGAAGCATTGCAATGACCCTTTTCCCAAGCACCCAAATGTCACCTAACCAGATCCAAATCTAACCACCATGTACTTCTCCGTAGACATTCGCAGCTTCCCCAGACTACACACATTATTTCGCAGCATCGTTCAATTAAACCCATCATCGCCAGTTTCATCGCTGTGATTAACACCAAGAACCTTCTAGATTCTTTCCCATTCAATATCATGACAAGGAACCACCCAATTTCACACTTTTTGTATCACTTTCTCTCCCCAGACTTATTTCTTATTTTGTTCTCTTTTTTTTTTCTTTTTGATTCGCATATACACATCAAGGTATGAGACGCGAGTATTGATGGTGTTTGCCACCGAATCCCCGGTTCTTCCCTCTCAATGTATCAAAAGGTGTAGGCGAATAATGGCATCATAGGAAAATCCTAGCCTCGCTTCCAACCTTTGTGTGATCATTTCTCACCAAGTAGAATAATGGGATCGCTGGAAACATTTCTAACCCTCTACTCAGAAGAAAATCATTTCATCTTTTCATGCTCTTATTTATTAACTTATAACGGGGGAGAGAGATACTATCACTTTTAAACACATGGGATCGCATAACGGATCTTTTGACGAGGTTGTTGGAGCGGTTACCAGAGAGGGTACCGGCTCAGGCTCTTGTGGTTTCGGTAGTTGTGGAGGCTCAGCCTCAGGTGGCAGCTGCGGTTGCTGAGGAACTCCCATCCTACCTTAGGATGATGGAGCAGATGCAGAGGATTGGCACGGGATTCTTCTCTGGAGGTGCTAATCCTGAGGACGCTGATGCGTGGCTGAGGAGGGTAGAGAGGAATTTCCTCTCGAGTAGGTGTCCCGCGGGATACCAAGTGGACATTGCGGTCCATTACCTGGAAGGTGATGCGCATCTCTGGTGGAGGGGTGTGGCAGCACGGAGAGTTCAGGCCGTGATGGCTTGGGCGGATTTTGTGGAGGAGTTTAACTCCAAGTACTTCCCTCAGGAGGCGTTCAACCGGTTAGAGTCGAGGCTTGTGAGTTTGACTCAGGGGGATCGGTCGGTACGCGAGTATGAGGTGGAGTTCAACCGGCTCGGGTCTTATGTTCGACGAGCGGTTGAGAGTGAGTCGGCCCGTGTGCAGAGATTTCTGATGGGTATTCGGGTTGACTTGAGGAACCGTTGCATGGTGAGGGCTTTTTGCACGGTTGATGAGTTGGTGGAGACTGCAGCTTTGCTTGAGGACGGTCTGAAAGACGAGGTGGTAGCGGTTACACCGAGTTTTCAGGCGAGACCTGTGCAGCAGCAAGCCTGTCCGAGCAAAGGCGGTAAGCCGATGCAAGGACAGAAGCAGAAGCGGGAGAGCGCTTCGAGAGGTAGTCGGGGTGGTCCAGGTTGCTTTGGATGTGGGTGTATGGATCACCGAGTGGCGAGCTGTCCTCAAAAGGGCGGAGTGCGAGTGGATCCTCGAGTGTGCTATCACTGCAAGGAGGCGGGGCACATCAGGCCTCAGTGTCCCAAGTTGCGGCAGAGTGAGACCACGGTGGTGCAGCCCGTCAGGCAGGTGGCAGCAGCGCCTCGAGTGTACTCCATCACCGAGTCTGGAGAGCCGAGTTCCTGGCCGATCACATGTATTTTCTTAGACTCATCTATTTAATTCTGTGTTGGGGAATGTCGTGCTTGTCGGGGTGTTAAGGTTCTCGGCACATGTATATGTGCAGGGACCTTATGTGTTGGGGGTGTAGAGTTTCATGTGTTGTTTGACACGGGAGCATCGCATTGCTTCGTTTCCCCGGAGTTGGCCAAGAAGGCTAATCTTCGAAGCGAGCCCGGTGTGAGTTTGGGTTTCGTGGAGGTTGCCGGAGGGAAGCTCCTGAGAATTCACGGTCGGGTGCGAGACGTGGATGTTCAGGTAACAGGAGAGTCCATGCCTGCCGATTTGATTATCTGCTCAGTGGAGCTGTACGATGTCATCTTGGGCATGGATTGGCTCGGGAAGTTCAGAGCTCATATGGACTGTCACCGAGGGCGAGTCGAGTTCGACCGAGGGAAAGGGAAGTTGGTGTATCAGGGTGTGAGACCGACTTCCGAGAGTCTCGTGATCTCGATTGTGCACGCGGAGCGTCTGATCGAGAGGGGTTGCGAGGCGTATTTGGCTACCATTTCCTTGCCGGAGGCCGTCGGAGAGGCTAGGGTTCAGGATTTTCGTGTTTACAATTTAGCGCAAAACGTGTTTTAGCATTATAATTAGGTTTTTCAGCCACCTTTGTTGGCTAAGCTTTATTCTACTTTGGTTTTGGAGATATCTCTGAGAGAGACAATTCTGAACCTCTTGTTTTACTCTTCTATCTTATTTTATTTGATGATCTATTCAATCATGTTGCTTGTTTCAATCTCCATGTCTGAGTAGATTCTTCGTTAGGTTCAGGGTTCTCATAAGGGTTTTCTCTGAATGTTAGGTTAATTGATTGATTATGATTCACCATCTGAATTAGTTCTTCACCTTAGGTTGTTCTCATAGCTAAGTCTAGGTTGACGAATCTGGAACTTAGATCTTAGGATAATTGATTAGGCACGAGAGTGCGATTAATTACCTGATAGAACTTAGGGTGAGCAAAATAACTATTCGCAAAGAGATTTGGTTTAGTTGTTTTGTGAACAAATCAAACCTGAACTAAAAGCTGGTTTAGACTTTAGGATTCGCAAAGAGATTTGGAATTCTAGGATTTAGACTTAGGTAGTTTTCGCAACGAGAGTTGGTTAGCTACACTTTAGTGATTTGAGTTCAAGAACCGCGCTAAATCTGAATCATGTTAGTTAGTTTACTTACATTCATTGAATTCCTGAGAAATACCCTGAGCGTAGCTTATTTCCAATCGTTTTACAACTCGTTTAATTTACGCATCTGCTTTCAAGTACATTGTTGGTTTAGTTTAATTCTGATCTAAATAATCTATTGTGGGTTTCCCTGAGTCTCTGTGGATTCGATCCCTAAGTATTACAATCGACAAAGCTTTAGTACTTTAGGGTATTAATTTGAGCTATATCAGAGCACTTTGGGTGCAAGTTTTGTTCAGGAAACCACGGAGAAGATCCGGGTTTTGAAGCTGAACATGAAAGAGGCCCAGGATCGGCAAAAGAGTTATGCCGATAAGAGGCGGAAAGAGCTTATGTTTGAGGTGGGAGATAGTGTGTATCTCAAGATGGCCTTACTAAGAGGTCCGAACAGGTCCATTACTGCGACTAAGTTGAGTCCGAGGTATATGGGGCCGTTCCGGATTGTAGAGCGTGTTGGACCGGTAGCGTATCGGTTGGAGTTACCCGCGGCTATGCAAGCATTTCATAAGGTCTTCCATGTGTCGATGCTGAAGAAGTGTTTGCATAGGGGTGACGAGGTATTGGCTGAGATTCCGTAAGATCTCCAGCCCAATATGACTGTTGAGGCGAGACCTTTGAGAGTTCTCGAGCGGAGGGTCAAGGAGCTTCGTCGGAAGAAGATTCCGATGATGCGAGTTATGTGGGACTGTGACGGGGTGCGGGAGGAAACTTGGGAGCCAGAGGCTAGGATGGAAGCGAGGTTCCGGAAGTGGTTCCAGAAGCAAGTTGCGGCTTGAGTTCCATCGAGAGGTTCCAGTTTGGGTTGTAGCTGTATGTTTTGTGTGTTTCATTTTGTATTTCCGTTGTGTAGAACGATGTTACATTATGATGTATAATAAGATGAGTATTTGGGAGTCACGGTTTCGCATTACGTTTGGGGTAAAAAGCGTTAAGCAAGAGAGTAATAAGATGGATGTTCTTATTGCTGTTGTGAACGTTGCATGTTTTCAGTTAAGCTTGTTCGGAAAAATGAATCAAGTGACGGGACCGGGTTATTTCACTTAGCGGTTATGTGTGGTGGGTCGGATTGCAGGCGTATGGTACTTGTTTGTTTTATTAAGTTTGTATTGATGACCTACTGCAGAGAGTTGTTGGGTGTTAGAGCTAGCCTAGTCATAGTTGTCTTGACAAGTTTCTCTAAAGTGAGCCGACACTAGAGGGTGCGAAAGGGCGGTGCGATGGCCTGGTTATTGGTTATGCACGGCAGATATTCCGGGTACGGAATATGGGTGATGCCAGTGTTGCCTTGCGAGGATTTACACGGATCACGGGAGGTAGTTCAGTCGAGATGCTTATAGATGTGTGACTTATTGCTCGTTGAGAGGACTGGTTCCTCTGGTGCCGATAGCTCGCATGACTGTGTGTCTTGAGAGTGTGATTGGCGATGTACCCAGGTTCGGAAGGTTTATAGCCTAGAGTGATACGTGATACCGTGGATTCGTAAGGAGAATATCCTAGACGTAGGATATATTGCCTAGAATTGAGTGGTATGGGGTATCGAGACTCTTGCAGGTTATATTACCGAGTGGAGTGGTATGGCAGATACCCAGAACTCGGAGATGCTGCGGTGTCTTGGGTGCTGTGGTATGGTTGATACCTTGCGAGGTATGGTGAAAATCTTGCGGGATATGGCTGATGCTCGAAACTCGGAGATGCTGCGGTGTCTTGAGTGATGGGGTTTGGCTTGTGTTTGAGCAATGCGTACATATGATGCCGCGGTGTCATAAGCATAGGGACTGAGTAGGAAACCTCGGAGGTTGGTATTGGACCTCGTGTGAGTGTTGAGATGGCCGGGTTGGCCAAGGTTTATGTAATCGTTGCGACGATTAAGGTTCATTGGGAGATGAACGGTAACGAAGATTCGAGGTCGAATCTATGTTAGTGGGGGAGAATTGTAACGCCCGCGTTCCGAAAAAATTGATTAATTTAATTGTTTCGGAATTCCTTCGAGTTTTGAACCTTTGACAAATCTCGGGAAATTGATTATTGGGGGAAATAATTAATTCGGGTTTGTTCCGGGGGTAGTATCGATCGATACTAGCCTTGTATCGATCGATACCAGTCCCGGGGTGTCATAAATCGAATTGGAAGTTGAGGGGTTTTTCTCAAGGAAGAAACTTCCTTATTGTCTTATTCCTCTTCTCTTCTTACGGTGATGAACCATTCTTTTGGGGGAAAGAAAATCAGCGTTGGTCGTGAGAGAGAGAGAGATCTAGAGAGAGAGAGAGAGAGGAAGGGAAAGAAAGAGCTTGGTGAAGCTTGGGTCTTGCGGGATCAAGAGAGTTTGAGCTTGGAGAGAAGCTTGAAGAAGAGGTTGGAAGAGCTTGGTTTTGGCGTGAGCTAAGGGGGAAGAGAGGGAGGTCTTCTTGAGCTTGAGGAAGTCATTCTAGAGCTAGATCCATCCTATCTAAGGTGAGTTGTGACCAAAGGTTAGCAACTAAGCTTGGTTGATGAGCTTGTCTTGGCGATTTCTTGGTTTAGATTTCGTGAAGGTTGTGAGTTGCAGGGGAGTATCGATCGATACCAGGGGTGTATCGGTCGATACCAGTCCCTTGTCGGTAGGCGCGTGTTGTTTCAGTATCGGTCGATACCAGCCTTGTATCTGTCGATACCAGTCCTTGGTTGTGCCTTGGAAGCGTGTTGTGTTTACTTTCAGGCGGTGTGTTTAGCTTTTCTTGGAGTAGAATTGCTAGGCGTTGGTTTAGTTTTTCATGGGATTGAATTGCTAATTGTGCTGGAAGTTTTAATTGGTGTTAATTATTTCTTCGTGTTGATAATTGTTGATTGTTGTGCTTGTTGGTAGCCTGTTGTTGGGAGGATCAATCTCACTCAGCGTTTGGTTAGCCAAATGTTGATGCATCACTTTTGTCGATGCATGTAAAGATAAGGTGTGATCGTGGAATCGAGGCAGTGAAGAGGGGATGACAAGGACTCGGGGTTTTTGTTGTTATTGTTGTTGCTTTTGCTGTTATAGAACTGTTAGCTTGTGTAATCTGTAGAACTTGTTCTTGTATTGTTTAATTATTTCTGGAAGTTTAAAAAAAAAAAAAAAAAAAAAAAAGCATGGTCGTTTCACTTATTATCAAGATAACTCACATCGATAACTCGTATTATCAAGATAATTCATATTTGATTATCAAGATAACTCATATTGATATTTCATATTATCAAGATAACTCATATTTGATTATGAATATCGATTATGACCCATATAATATCTCAACAGTTTGAGGGGAATTAGCACCATCACCACCATGGCCATCGACTTTTTCACCGACGTCTTCTTCAATACCACCATCTTCTGATTTTGTCGGCGAAAACTGAATCAAAACCTATGAGCCTCACCACATCTCCTCGCTCAACTCCTTTGGCTAATCTCCTCGCCACATATTGAGGATTGAATTAGGTGAATTAATACATCGCGGGATTAACTGCAAGAGAAAGCAAAGAAGAAAAATAAGATAATAGGTGGTCCTTAAAGATCGGTTGAGATTGTTTCGCCGAGGAGATCGATTGGGATGTGATTTTCCAGTAAAAAAATTTCCTTCGATTTTTCCATGTACGATTGAATTTCTGATGAGTTTTTGTGATTTGTGAATATTAAACTCGACGGAGACATATAGAAGAAGGTGAAGAGAGAGAGAGAGATAATAGGTTTTTAGATTAAAAAGAGAAGGGGGTGATATGTAATTTCCTTTGCAAAAATACTGTTTAAAAAGTTGTCATGTTGACTTAATTTTGCAATCTTTTGTTACCATGAATTGGTAATACTCTAAAAAAAACATCCAAATCCGTTTTTTTTTTTTTTTTTTTGATATGTAATATTGATTAATCAACAAAGGAAGAAAGTACAGTGGTACACTTGCAAACGAATGAGAAACAATCTACCAGAGTTTTAAAAACATTGAAAAGTTCTAATCCTTAAATCCATTGCAATCTGTTCGGGATCGTTCTGATTTCACACCATGGCTTTAAGCGTTCGTTGTTGTCATCAGTCTTAGTAGGGCAAAGTGATCGTAGGCGAAAACAGATGTCTTTGTCGATTATAAGTGTGAGGAGAATGGCAGAAACGAGAAGATCGTTGGTGACGACGACCGTTCCTTTCCTGCCAGATCCTGTAAATTGTCGTTTGCAGAGCTAAGTGTGCTAAGATTGTGTCCATCTTGCTTCCTCTACGATTCGATATGGCTCTTGTTGTTCTTGTCCAATCCGGGTTCATCCGTCCTTGAAAGATGCCTGAACACAACCAATTCTAGATTGTGAAAGAGTATGGGCAAGTAAAGAACAAATGGTCCCTTGTCTCGTTGATCTCCCCGCATAATAAACACGATTGGTTATGATCCCATTGTCACATTCTCTCTTCCGTGGCTAGTCTATCTCGCAAAGCTAACAAAGTTATAAATCCAAAACGCGGGATCGATTGAGAAAACCAAACCAAATTACTCCACCATTTTATTTGCCCTGGTTCACGCATCTGTTCCCATGTAGCTTTGATGGAAAAGTTCATCTTGAAGACGTTATGGTAGTGACGCCATAGAACTACGTCTGGTCCAGCCGCAGCACATGGCACTGGCATTAACTTAATGCGGTCTGTAATATATGTGATGTTTACGTTGCGACAGCGCCGAAGAGCACAATGATGATCACGAACTGCTGTTGCCACAAATGAATGGCGTGCGATACCCAGATTTCTTCCACCCGCCTCCCCTGCAGCGTCAATAAGACGACCCATGTTTAGCCAATTATCAAACCAGCAAAATGTTTATTCTCCATTTCGAACTTCATGCTTGATAAATTCCGCATCTAATGGACTAAGCTTGAGAAGCTTTTTCCAAATCCATGACCCCCTATAAGTCATTGGTGCGTCCCAGAAGGAAGAGTTCCTAAGGAGATAGTGACGAGTCCACGCAACCCAAATAGATCTCGTCTTTTCGAACAGACGCCATATCAGTTTCAAAGAAAACACTTTGGATGTGTCATTCAGCTTTCGAATCCCCAAACCACCTTCTTTCTTTGGCTTACAAACATCCGCCCATTCAACCTTCGCTCTATTAGACGTATGAGGAGAACCCGACCAAAGAAACGCCAAACACATACTTTCTATCGTATCGAAATAGCGCTTCGGAACACGGAAGGCATAGCACCAAAAATTGGCAATGCTGGATATGACTGATTGAATTAACTGTAGTCGTCCGGCAAATGAGAGACACTTAGACCAGGATATGAATCGGCTTCGTATTTTTTCAATTAACGGTTTGTAGTCCAATCTTGTCATACTCTTTATCGTTAGCGAAAGACCTAGATGCCTGATTGGTAACTGCTCCAAAGGGAAACCGAGGTCATGAGCTGTTTGATGGAAAGACGTTAAAACACGCCCTGCCACAAATAGAGATGATTTGGATGCGTTTATAGCGAGACCCGAAATACATTCAAATTCCAGGAGCACCTCATTTACTCCTCGAAGAGAATCCGATGAACCATCCAAAAACACCAACATGTCATCTGCAAAACTTAGATGTGTCACATTAAGATCTCGACACAAAGGGTGGTAGTCGATTCTTCTCTCCAAAGCCGCCTTATTCAACATGAGTGATAGAACATTTATTGCAATGATAAAGAGATAAGGAGAAAGCGAGCGTCCCTGTCTAAGTGCATGCTTACTTGTGAAAAAACCCTCGAGGTCGCCATTAACATTTATCGAGAAGTCTGCCGACGATATACAACTTCTTATCCACATAACAAAAATATCTGGGAAATCCATAACTCTAAGAGTGGATAGTTATTAAATCCCAGCGGACCGTATCAAAGGCCTTTGCTATGTCCAATTTGAGGGCACATCGAGGCGAAATATAATCTTTATGATAATCCTTCACAAGCTCAGTCGCCAGCAACACATTTTCCAGCAATAAACGGCCCTTAATGAACGCACTTTGGTTTGGAACCATTCCTTCAGGCAACACAGATTTTAGTCGATTAGCAATGATCTTCGAGATGACTATGTAAATCATGTTACAGCAAGCTATCGGCCTGTAATCTCGGATTGATTGAGAATCTGTTTTCTTCGGCACAAGGCAGAGCATTGTTGCATTAACCCCATTTGGCATGAAGCCGTAGATGAAGAAGGATTGATCGGCCACAACAAAATCATGACCTATGATAGGCCAAGCTGCTACAAAGAATTATGCCATGAAACCATCTGGGCCTGGTGTTTTATTTTTCGGCATGGATAGGAGAGCATGTTTGATTTCTGTTTCTTCCACGTCGTTCACTAAAAAGTCAACATTTTCCGGAGGGCAGCAGTGCTGGATCAAAGTTTGAAGAGTCTCCCACATAATTCCAGAATCATTTTGACTTTGGGCTTGTAAGAAAGTTTGGAAGTGACTTACTGCCTCATCTTTAATATCGCATAGCTCCGTAAGAATCGTTCCATCCTCCTTTACTAGCCTCCTGATAGAGTTTTTAGCCTTTCTAGACTGCGTTATACGGTGGTAGAATGGAGTATTTTGATCGCCAAACCTAAGCCATGTAATTCTCGACTTTTGCTCAAAAAACGTTTCCTCAATACTAGCGTAATGATTCCAAGTTTCCGAAGCCGCCATTGCCGCTGCAATATTCTCCGAAGTAGGAGAGAGCAAGACCAAATTTTGTTTCTCGCATAACAAATCAAAAGCTTCTTTTGTTTTTTTTGTGATGTCTCCATATCTGTCTTTATTGAGAGCTCGAAGGTCAGATTTGAGAGTCTTGAGTTTGCGATGAAAGCGATGCAGGGCGGATCTGGAGTGAAACATGGGTACCATGTTCTCCCAAGCTCGAGAGATCGTTTCCGAGAACTTGGGATGTTTAGTTATGAAGTTAAAGACCTGGAAATGATGGCGCTTGTCCGATGAATGGCTGTCTAGACGGATTTGACATCTAGCATGATCTTTGATTCCATTAGCTTCAAAGGATGAGAAGGATTGTGGGAAACGAGTACACCAAGAACTATTGACAAACGCTCTATCCAGTTTTTTCCCAATTGGATCTAATTCTCTTTGATTCCACCAGGTGTATTTTGAACCCACATACCCTAAATCCATAAGCTCACACTCTGCCACTACCATTTGAAAGTCTCGCATACCCGGCTGGTCATGGATGCCTTCCAACGCCCTAGAGTGCTCATCGAAGCAAGAATTTCATTGAAGTCATCCAATACGATCCATGGAGTGTTTCCATCAACAAAAAGATCGTTAATCTGCTGCATTTCCTCCCAAAGAATTAATCGCTCTTGCCTAAAGTTTGAAGCGTAGATATAGGAGCAGACGAACTTTATTCCCGTAGGCAGAGTAACGGAGACTGAGATAACTTGTGGGCTTTTGTAGAGTGGGATGATATTGACCTCATCTGACCAGACTAGCTAAATTCGTCCTAAGCGATGATAATCGTAATTTGTGATGGCGCTCCATCCTGGAAAAACACTGTCGAGAATTTTGGGACAATAATCTTTTTGAACCCGAGTTTCGAGAAGACAACGAAACGAAGGTTTGTTTGACGAATCCAAGATCTGACTGCATTATGTTTGCGCGTTTTGTTGAAGCCTCTAGTATTTCACGCAAAGAATGTCGTCATAAGCGTTTAACAACAATCATGGAAACGGCTTAGTGTCTTTTGGAATCGCTATAAATCAAAAGCTCATTCCTGCTAGCGTTTGCGGTGGCGGGTAGTTATGGATGATTAAAAAAATATATCTTAAACATTAGTAAAAAATACATTTTAAAATTGTTTCTTTACCAAATATTATCATATCAAAATTTTAATATATATCAACTAAACTAAAAAATATTTGTAGTTATAAAAATGCATAAAAAATTTCTGAATCATTTAAAAATATATTTTAAATTAGTTAAACTATGATTTATTGAAAATAGAAATTTTCAAATTTTATTATAATAATATAGTTTTTAGGTTTTTTTATATAAAAATCTTATATTGTATGTCTTTCAATAAGTTTTATGTTAAACCACTACCGTAACCGTTGTCAATCAGTCAAAAATATCGCACAAACGCATTTGTTTCCAACTGCTACACCAGTCGTATAAATTGCTCAATAACTCTCGAAACCGCAACCATCCGCTTCCGCAAACACCCATACTTATTATTAAACCAGTCAAGCCTTAGTCAATTATTGTTTTTAAAATCAACCACTTGACATGTTTTAAACATGTCAGTCCAGTATAGCAGAGCACCTCACTTTACAATTATATAAGTTATTGTCCCCAAAATCAACCGCTTGACATGTTTTGTCAATTCAGTATACTACCTAGGGACCACCTCACTTTATTTACAAGAAAACAAAAGCACATTAAAACTACAAAACCTTCTCAAAGTGTTTAAGAAAATTCAAAAATCGTAGTGAAGGATTGACACAAATGGACGAAAATGTCATTCGGTTCAGTTATCCTATTTCACTTCATGTGTTGTATCTTTTTATAACAGAAAGTATAATAGGGAAAAACTTTAAAAATACCTCAACTATATAAAATTTTCTAAAACAGTACACGAACTATTTTGACTTCCAACTATTTATAACACTCAATTTAATATTCAGACATTCAAAAATTGTATGTTTTACACCCGAACTGTCAACTCCTTTGACCCGTTGAACGATAGTTACAAAACGCCATTTGTATTAAAAAAAAACGTGCAAAATGCCGTTGAACGGAAATGATATAGGATGATCTCCTTTTGATTGTGTTTTGGTTTGAACTTCTACTTTGTTACAGTTGTATTTTGGTCAAGTATTAGATGCAAAAGTAGACGCAAACATTTCAACATTAAGCCAAACACAAAACATAACCATTTCACACAACACATTTCAAGAACTAACCCAAACCAAACACACAAAAAATTAGTTCAAACCGAAACACATCCCGAAACAAATAACATCAAACATAAACTGATTCGATCCCAAGAAGGATGTTCACTCGAAGGCGGTAGATTGGATAAGCTTGTCTCTAAGAAACGATGAAGCTTCAAAGAACAAGGACGTGGAGCGATTTGTCGCACAAAGGCTGCAGAATAACCTTTGATTTACAAACAAATTTCTTAGATATAACACACTAAAAAAACAGTTTTGATCACTAGATATGACACACTAGAAATCGGGTTTTGAGCTTGGATATTACACACCAAGATCAAACTTTGAGAATCACTCTCAAAGAATAAGAAAAGAGAATCACTCTCTCTCTCTCACAAAATTTCTCACGGCAAAGGGGTTTTAAAATTCAAAGTTGTTCAATTCTTATTTCACATAGCTTACATTACATTTATAAACAAAAGATAGAAACTAACTTAGAGTTAATAAGTAATTCTAGTTAAGTAAGCATATTGCAGAAATTAAGGAAAGGTGAAAGCTACTTGTGTTGACAAAGATAACACACAAAACACAACTTGCAAATTGACTTGCGAAATGAACAGTACCCATCGTGAACAGTGCACGTTTTTGTGATCACATCTTCTAGAAACCATAAGCACAGTTTTGGGCAGTAGTTGAGTCATGACTTTGTTTGATCTTGTTGTGGGCTTGGGACTTCACAAAAACACACTTAGAACAGTGTTGGACTGTTGTAGAATGATCATGGCTTTTGATGGACTTGTTTTTGGGTTTGGAATTCACAAAAACAAGTGGATGATGTTCTTGGGCTCCTTTGATCTTCTTGGTTGCTTTTATAGTTGCTGGGCCAGTGCATGATCATGTAGCAAGTGCCAAATCCCCTTAATCAGCCCATATTTGCCTTAGTGAATTTTCTTGTTCTTGAAAACGTTTTTAGAAGCATAGCTCCCTTTGGATACGTCCTCATTGTTGGACCGTTATAGGGCGATTGGTAAGTCGACCTTGGATGATCTTGGATGTTTTGGAAACTAGACTCCAAGAGCTTTGCAACCATATGTGGCTCGCTTCCTGAAGAAACGTGAGCTGGTAGCGGCGTTTGTTTGAATAACGCTTTCAATTGTGAGCTCTTCATGCAGACGTTTTCTTCATTTGTGCCACGAATTCGGACCATCATTTGATCTTGCTCAGGTTCAAGCTTCTCCTTGGATTTAAGCACAATTACAAGATCGTCCTCCTTGATGAGGCTATCCATGATCACATCAGACTCTGCTTCTTCAAAAGGATTTGTCCTCAAATCCGATCCTTCTTCATAATGAGTCCAAAGGATTTTTGACTCAAATATCATGGGATCTTGGCAGCTTTCTTCTTGCTCCATTGATGTCGATAGAGACCAAAAAATCAAACCGTCTTCTTTGAACTCTTTCTTTCCATTGTTGAGAAGATTCACGGTTTTCTTTTTAAAGCATTTGTGGGCAAAGTGTCCTCTCCCTTGGCACTTAAAACATTTCACATCACAGACCTTTGGAGTAGTATCCTTGGTTGGATTGGTTGGCGGTGATGGTGGTTCTGCCTTGCTGGGTGGTTGATGAAAATTCACGATGTTTAGCAAGTCTTGAAATTCCTTGTCCGTGAGTTTGAACTGAGAATCATACCTCTTTTTTATGACATGCTCTTTTCGGGGTGGCTTTGGCTGCAAGTATCTTGGCTCCTTGTACTCGAGATGTGGGGAGCGATTGGTCGGTTCATGTTCTCTCCTTTTCAGCAGACCGAACTTGTAGCTGGGCTCTACCTCTGTTTTCCTTGGTCGCCCATCATGGCGGTAATATTTTCCAGCCTCCTCGTCTTTTGGGTGTCTCGGTGGATCTCTTCTTGGAGCTCGCCTTTGCTCGTCTTCTACACGTGGTGGCTTTGGCCGTTTTTCTTCTCTCCTCTCAACCAAGTTTTGTGACTGCCTCAGTTGTGCTTCTCTTCTTTCCCGTCTTTCACGGAAAGCGTTACTCTCTTCCAGCCACAAATGCTGATGCTCGGCTAAGATCGTTTCCATATCCTTTTTTTTTTTTGAATACGTTTTCTTTCTTTTTTTTTTTGTTACGTTTTCTTTTCTTTCTTTTTTTGATTTTCTGTTTTTTTTATATTCAATAATACAAAATTACAAGAACAAAAATCACACAGAATAGATAGATGAAGAAAAGATAGAAAATTTGTAAAGAAGATGATGGTAGGATAATACCAAAATCGAAATAAAAGATGAAAAGAAGAAGATTAGAAATAAATATCAATGCTAGAAACACACATAATTCTTTTGGATCCTCTCTCTTTATTTTATTTTTTTTGGAATTTCGTTTTTATGGATCTTTTTTTTTTTTTTTTTTTTATAAAAGATGATAAGAAGAATAAGAAGAAAAACGTGGAGAGATAAGGAGAATGATAAGAAAATAATCTTTTTTTCTTTTTTCAAGAACGTGAGAAGAAGAAGAAAGATGGATTGAATACCGAACTTCAAATGTTGCTCTGATACCACGTGATACGATCCCAAGAAGGATGTTCACTCGAAAGCGGTAGATTGGATAAGCTTGTCTCTAAGAAACGATGAAGTTTCAAAGAACAAGGACGTGGAGCGATTTGTCGCACAAAGGCTGCGGAATAACCTTTGATTTACAAACAAATTTCTTAGATATAACACACTAAGAAAAATGGTTTTGATCACTAGATATGACACACTAGGAATCGGGTTTTGAGCTTGGATATTACACACCAAGATCACACTTTGAGAATCACTCTCAAAGAATAAGAAAAGAGAATCACTCTCTCTCTCTCACAAAATTGCTCACGGCAAAGGGGTTTTAAAATTCAAAGTTGTTCAATTCTTATTTCACATAGCTTACATTACATTTATAAACAAAAGATAGAAACTAACTTAGAGTTAATAAGTAATTCTAGTTAAGTAAGCATATTGCAGAAATTAAGGAAAGGTGAAAGCTACTTGTGTTGACAAAGATAACACACAAAACACTTGCAAATTGACTTGCGAAATGAACAGTACCCGTCGTGAACAGTGCATGGGCAGTAGTTGGGTCATGACTTTGTTTGATCTTGTTGTGGGCTTGGGAATTCACAAAAACACACTGAGAACAGTGCTGGGTTGTTGTAGAATGATCATGACTTTTGATGGACTTGTTTTTGGGTTTGGAATTGTTTTTGGGTTTGGAATTCACAAAAACAAGTGAATGATGTTCTTGGGCTCCTTTGGTCTTCTTGGTTGCTTTTGTTGTTGCTGGGCCAAGGCATGATCATGTAGCAAGTGCCAAATTCCCTTAATCAGCCTAGAATTTGCCTTAGTGAATTTTCTTGTTCTTGAAAACGTTTTTAGAGGCATAGCTCCCTTTGGATACGTCCTCATTGTTGGACCGTTATAGGGCGATTGGTAAGTCGAACTTGGATGATCTTGGATGTTCTGGAAACTAGACTCCAAGAGCTTTGCAACCATATGTGGCTTGCTTCCTGAAGAGATGTGAGCTGGTAGCGGCATTTGTTTGAATAACGCTTTCAATTGTGAGCTCTTCATGCAAACGTTTTCTTCATTTGTGCACGAATTCTGACCATCTTTTGATCTTCTCATTGGCTTTAAGCACAGATACAAGATCGTCCTCCTTGCTGAGGCTATCCATGATCACATCATAAACCAAAAACAAAACTAGTTCTTCACCAAATAAAACAGATAAACCCACAATTTCTTTTTAATACAAATGGCGTTTAGAAGAGGGTAACTAATATTTTGGGCCTTTTGTTGACATCAGGTAGTTCAAGCAATAGAGGATTTTCTAGATTTAACTCCACAACCTTCATTTATTCTTCAGGTTTGTAGTCTCTCACTATCAACTACACATATCATCAGAAGCTATTATGAAATATACATAAAAGAGTTAAGGTTTTATATATACAAACGTTTCTAAATGATATCTTTATGAATTTTGATAGGAAGCACTTCCTGATATATTGGAGAAAACACCTAAGGAGTTCTTCGCCAAGAAGCTCAAAGCCATGAGACGCAACGTAGAGCTTTCATGTGAGAGGCTCAAGGACATTCCTTGTCTCTTTTGCCCCAAGAAACCCGAATCATGTTCTTACTTATGGGTACTTTAATTCATTTACTTGGATCTAAGATATATATATATATATATATGTATACTAGATATTTGATTTTTGGATCCTTATTCTTGATTTTATCTATTAACCATAAATTCACAATCTACATATCGGAATCATAACTTATAATAATTGATATATAACTAACAAGTTTAAACGATTTTTTTTTGCAGGTAAAGCTTGACACATCAATGTTGGATAATATCAAGAATGACTTTGATTTCTGCACAAAGCTAGTTAGTGAGGAGAGTCTTGTCCTGATACCAGGTATTGATCTCTTTAATAATATGTTAAAAAAAAAACTTGGGCTCCCATATTCATCTTCTTGTATATGATTTCAATTTATAAAGTTTAATCTAGTATGAACACATTTTTTGGTTTCTTAATATTCAATGTTTTTTTTATGTCAGGGGTGATCTTGGGGTAGAGAATTGGGTGAGGATATCGATCGGAACCGACGAGTCCGTGGTAGAAGAAATATTTGACAGATTAAAAAGTTTCTATGGTCGTCATGCCCTCTCCAAGGAAGCTATCAAACTCAATGGTCATACCGACATCCAGAGAGTTGTTTCCGTCATTTAACTCTATATATTCGGCTTATGCCAATAGTCAACATTAGAGTTTTTGTATATCTCAATATTTATCAGAAACACTATAAAACTAGGTGGTGGTCAGCGCCTATGTTTTTTAAATTTAATAACGAAAACGATTCTAGTGTATTATCCAAAATTGACATTATAATCAATTGTCTAATTGTTCTAACTAAATATAGCGCTATAAAAACGATAAAACCGAATGAATGTGTATATATCAGTGTTGATTATGCATAAATATAACATTATTCTCTTAACTTATACGTAATTTTAGATTATAGTAACAAAAATGAATCCTTCCTTCATAAATATATAATAATTTTAGAATAATGAATAGATAAAACAATCTACAAATCTGAACACAAACAAACTAAAAATATTCCAAAACAATAACGAAAACATCAGTCATAACATAAATAAAAGTAAGACGACATCACTATTATGCAACTCTAACTTGAGAAGTTGTTGCACGTGTGTCTTTGTTCCTTATCTTCTCCCAAATCCTAAAATTTTGATTAAAAGAAAAAATATATACATTAGTCTTGTTAGAAGTTATTTCAAATCAAAAATTAGCTCATAAACTTAAATAACTTGCTTATGGGCCCGAAAATTTGAAACTTCATCCATTAGTGGAGCAGTCATAAAACCAGAAATACTTCCTCCTTCATGATCTTGGATAATCACTTCCTCTAAATGTATTTATAATTAGATTCACAGAATAGTGGAATAATAAACTAATATACAATAAAAATATGTAAATTTAGATCAAATACCACCGTTCTTTTTAACACACCAGTCAGTTAAGACGCATACATCAAACGGACAATCGAATCCTATGCTTTTTTATTTTATCTCAGTTGCAAATTCACCATGTGCGATGCATTCGAGTTTTCTAAATTTTCTTACGAAAACTATCTTAGTTTTCTATCCAAAATTATCATTATAACCAATTGTATATTTTTCTTAAATGAATATGGAATTATGAAAATGATAAAACTGAATGATTATGGGGCAAATTGCTGTTTTTACACCAAAATTTCGTTTTTATGACAAAAATACACCGTCCTTTCAATCAAATGCTGCACTACACTTTCGGGGGTGAAAAATTATAGTTACCCCCTTATGACCAAACAAAAAACGCGAAACCGCTATTACCAGTTTCACCTTCGCGACATGTCAGACTTCTATAGAGGTCTGACATTTAGACTCTAATAGAAGTTTGATTTATTTCTCTTACCAGACTTCTATCAGACGTATTCGAGAAGTCTAATACATATTAAAATAGTAAATTTAAATTTAAAAATTTTTAAAAAATATTTTGTTAAAACTGTTTTCTACAATAATTAAATATAAACGATTTTGATGTATAGAAATTAATATTTCATAAAATTGAATCAAATAAAACAAGGTTAGTTAATTATGCCTATACCTCAAAAAATATCAGACTTCTTCGAGTAGTAATTATCAAGTTTAAGGTTTATTAGACTGTCATTTCAGTCTGATAATGTCTATGGTTTATCAGACTTCTTGATGGAAACCTGTGAATTAACCTGAAATAAGTTACCCTACTTGTGATTTTACCCCATATATAAACTAAAGTTACCAACCCTAATCTGTAAAAGTCATTATCGACTCTCTCTCTAAAACAGGAAGAATCTCTCTCTCTCTAAACTCTCTCAAACATCTCTCCGGAAACCCTCGTCGCCATCGCCACCGTCACCGCCACCACCACCGCCACCGCCGTCGTTAGCTTCTTCAGTCTGGTAATTACCTCTCCTTTTTCGTGTCACCTTACCAGTCCATCCATCTATCTCTCTTCATATTTTCATCACAACTCTATTTTCTTGTAGGTCGAATCGCCACCGCCACCGTCACCGCCACCGCCCTCGCCGTCGTCAACTTCGTCTTTGCAACTGAGTTAAGCTTCCTAGAAACAAGTTTTTCGCCTTCTAATCTACTTTTTTCTGCAAATTTTTTAGATTTATACGAAATAAGACCATTTTTCCATGTTCTTTGCCTAGATCTAAACAAATAGATGGGTTTTAAATTAATTTCGTTTTAGATCTACAAGATAGAAGTCCATTTTTCTATGTCAAACAAAAGTTCTAGGTCTGGTATGTATTTTCATGCTTGGTTGTATTCAGTCCAAAATAAACTTGAAAATTACTATATTAGAAGTCTGAAAGTGAATTAGACTCGATACGAAGTCTGATACTTGACCTGATCTGAATTAGACTCGATTAGAAGTCTGAAATTATACTTTCATTTAATTAGACTCTGTTAGAAGTCTGAAATTTGAGTTTGTACGAATTAGAAAAAAACCGCAGAAAAAGCGGGAATTTTGCCGCCCAAAAAAAGCGGGAATTTTGCCACCCAAAATTTTAAGACTTCTCGCTCAATTATCTCATCACTATCAGACTGCTAAAAGAGTCTGATATCAGACTGCGTTAAGAAGTCTGACATCAGATTGCGAAAGCGGTATTTTTATGTGGTAAAACCGTTTTTTTTAACCGCCGCTTAGGACTTATATAAAAGGGTTTTTTTATCCCCTCATTTTTACAGTTACCGAAGCAAATAACAAAAAAAAAAAAAACTGAACCGACATCTTCGTTGTCGCTGCCGGAATTCGTCGCTTACATCGTCTCATGTGCCTTCGACGGTAAGATTCTTCTACTCCTCTCTTCGCCGCTAACCGTCACCTTCTCGATACTGATTTCTAGAACTCAGCGCTGAACTCTTGTCTTTTTTGATTTCCAGATATGGTTTCTCTCTCCTCGCCGTTGTCACCACTCCTTCAAGTCTTCCATAGAGGGTAAAAGATTCAAATTGAGCAATAATGTTTAGATCTTTAGGTTTGAGTTGTATTGTGTTCTGTGGATTTTTGGGATTCGTCCGATTTTGACTTCATGAATAGCCTTCGTAGTTAACTCTGACTATATTTCGCCAGACTCCAAATAGAGTCTGAATTTGAGTAGTCAGACTGCATGTGACGTCTGACTTTAAGTTTTCAGACTGCTAATGGAGTATGGTTGTGGTTGATGCAGGTTTTAGACATAATGGCAGAATGTGAATTCCCTCCAAGGATGTTCACAACCGGGTATTGTGATGTCAAAAGCGTGTTGGGCATAGGTAGGGTATTTATAGGGTAATTGGTTTAAGACTTCTATAGAAGTCTAGTGTCAGACTTCTATTTCTATCTTTTGTAATGAATTTCTGTTATTAGACTTATATTGCAGTTTGGAAAAGGGTGTGATTTTCTTAAGACTTATTTAGACTTGACGAGATGCAGCAAACACATAAGTACTACAAATTAAGTTTAAGCCAACAACAACAACCAACGATTAACACAACAAGTTCTTAGATTTAGATAACTTAAAAAACGACTTGGAAACGAAATATTGTACTGGAAAGACACCAACAGACTCCTCTCAGACTTTCTTCAGACTTCTCTATCAGACTTCTAAATTGCATTCGTCAGTACATCAGACTTCCACCAGATCTAATCCTTCT
>PKMM01040139.1:194141-216994 GCA_002933915.1 Eutrema heterophyllum
AAAAAATTTCATACAAATTTTTGATACATAAATTAAACATAATCATTGTAGATGTATATAAATTTAAATTACATAAAAGTTAGTCAAAATGAGTGAGTATGAGATAAATTTGGATCTAAACACCATGTAGGTAAGAGTTTACGGTTTACGGGCTCAATATTTGTTGGATTAGGGTTCAAAGTTTGCCCTTGGAGTGTAATTAACTATAAAAGAGTGTGAATATCGAGTTATATATTGCATTGTGCAAATAACCAAAAAAACAAGAGTTTTGTCTATGTTTGACATATGAAGTTGGATATCATGTTCTTATCTGTAGGGTTAGATTGAGAGTTTCCAAATTTTTAAATTCATAATGTTTTTTTTACATATACTGGTTAAATTTTGACTAAGTTAAACGAGTTTGATGTTTGTTATAAGTTTTCTATATAATATGATGGTATTTAAGTAGTAATTATTAAGTTTAAGGTTTATCAGACTGCCATTTCAGTCTGATAATGTCCATGGTTTATCAGACTTCTTGATGGAATCCTGTGAATTAACCTGAAATAAGTTACCCTACTTGTGATTTTACCCCATATATAAACTAAAGTTACCAACCCTAATCTGTAAAAGTCATTATCGGCTCTCTCTCTCTCTAAAACAGGAAGAATCTCTCTCTCTCTAAACTCTTTCAAACATCTCTCCGGAAACCCTCGTCGCCACCGCCACCGCCGTCGTCACCTTACCGGTCCCTCCATCTATCTTTCTTCATATTTTCATCACAACTCTATTTTCTTGTAGGTCGAATCGCCACCGCCACCGCCACCGCCCTCGCCGTCGTCAACTTCGGCTTTGCAACTGAGTTAAGCTTCCTAGAAACAAGTTTTTCGCCTTCTAATCTACTTTTTTCTGCAAAATTTTTAGATCTATACGAAATAAGACCATTTTTCCATGTTCTTTGCCTAGATCTAAACAAACAGATGGGTTTTTAATTAATTCCGTTTTAGATCTACAAGATAGAAGTCCATTTTTCTATGCCAAACAAAAGTTCTAGGTCTGGTTTGTATTTTCATGCTTGGTTGTATTCAGTCCAAAAAAAACTTGAAAATTACTATATTAGAAGTCTGAAAGTGAATTAGACTCGATACGAAGTCTAATACTTGACCTGATCTGAATTAGACTCGATTAGAAGTCTGAAATTATACTTTCATTTAATTAGACTCTGCTAGAAGTCTGAAATTTGAGTTTGTACGAATTAGACTTGAGAAGAAGTCTGAATAGACTTTTCCGAAGTAGACTCTTTTAGAAGTCTGAATTTCGACTTGATTTTAAATTAGACTTTATTAGAAGTCTGGCTTTAGACTTGTTTTAATTTTTGCAACTGTTTTCTGATACACAGGATGGGGCGATTCAGTCACCTTCCAACGTCGAGTAGTTCATGTTCAACAGGTCGACGTCGATCCGGATCATCCTACGGATTCCCCAAGAAATGCTTCTGCGGTCTGGAGCCCGTCATGCGAACATCCACTACTGCCGATAATCCGGGAAGAAGATTCTTTGGATGTCGTAACTATGATGTAATGGCCTCTATATGTCATGTGGTTCGTTTGTTTTTTTTCTACTTATTATAATTTGGGATCTTAATATGATTGTATAAATGTGGTTGTGTAGGATGGTGGTTACCATATAATGAAGTGGTGGGATGAGGCTATGACTGAGGAGTTTAACGATGTAAAGCTGTATGTTGACCAACATGGTCAACTAATTGATGGCATGTTCGTTTCTAATGCTCAAAGCGACAAGTATTTGTCCACGTTGCTCGATGACGTCAAGGTAACGAAGGCAGAGATAACTCAATTGAAGGAGCGGTTGACGGAGAAGCCATGTGGCCAGATAATGCGTGGCGTCGAGTTAAAGAGTCTGACGTTCGCTGGTGCTATTATTATCGTCCTGATCATGTTTATCTGTTTTGCCGCCCAAAATTTTCAGACTTCTCGCTCAATTATCTCATCACTATCAGACTGCTAAAAGAGTCTGATATCAGACTGCGTTAAGAAGTCTGACATCAGATTGCGAAAGCGGTATTTTTATGTGGTAAAACCGTTTTTTTTTAACCGCCGCTTAGGACTTATATAAAAGGGTTTTTTTATCCCCTCATTTTTACAGTTACCGAAGCAAATAACAAAAAAAAAAAAAACACTGATTCTCTCTCGGAGAAACTAAACCGACATCTTCGTTGTCGCTGCCGGAATTCGTCGCTTACATCGTCTCATGTGCCTTCGACGGTAAGATTCTTCTACTCCTCTCTTCGCCGCAAACCGTCACCTTCTCGATACTGATTTCTAGAACTCAGCGCTGAACTCTTGTCGTTTTTGATTTCCAGATCTGGTTTCTTGATATGCTCAAATTAATACCCTAAAAAGTACTAAAGCAGTGTTGTAGTATAGTTAGGGGTCGAACACAAGAACTCAAGAATTCACACAATAGATTATTTAGAATCGAGCTAAGTTAAACCAAAAGATGTAAACGAAAGCAAGTACGTAAATTAAATGAGTTGTAAATCAATGGGAAGGAAGATAGGCTCATGGTATTTCTCAGGAATTCAATGAATGAAGGTAAACTAACTAACATGATTCAGATTTAGCGCGGTTCTTGAACTCAAATCACTAAGGTATAGCTAACCAACTCTCATTGCGAAAACTATCTAAGTCTAAATCCTAGAAAACCAAATCTCTTTACGAATCCTAAGGTCTAAACCGGCTTTTAGTTCATGTTTGATTTGTTCACAAAACAACTAAACCAAATCTCTTTGCGAATAGTTATTTTGCTCATCTAGGTTCTGTCAGGTAATTAATCGCACTCTCGTTCCTAACCAATTATCCTAAGATCTAAGTTCTAGGTGATCAGGCTAGAATTAGCTTTGGGAACAACCTAAGGCGAAGAACTAATTAAGATAGTAAATCCTAATTATTCAATTAACCTAACATTCAGAGAAGACCCTTATGAGAACCCTGAACCTAACAAGGGATCTACTCAGACATGGGAATTGAAACAATAAACATGATTGAATAGTTCATCAAATAAATTAATAAAAAATAGAGTAACAAGAGATTCAGATTTGTCTCTCTCAGAAATCTCTCCAAAACCAAAGTAGAATCAAGCGTAATCGAACGTAATAGCCAAAGTGGCTTAAAAACCTAACTTAAACTCATAAAACACGTTTTGGGCTAAATTGTGAATAATAAAGTCTTCTGGGCAATTTTGCAATTCTTCAACTCTTCATTAAAGTCGCGACTTGTGTCTTGCTGCAGTGAGTATCGACCGATACTACGGATTTGTGGCTTGACAAAGATGAACGGTGTCTCGGAGGATAGCTTCAAGCTAAGGTTGTTCCCATTCTCTCTTGGGGACAAGGCAAGGCAATGTGAAAAGAACCTTCCCCAAGGTTCCATCACTTCTTGGAATCAATGCAAAACCGCATTTCTTGCCAAGTTCTTCTCCTACTCTAGAACGGCTAAGCTACGAAATGAGATCTCGAGCTTCACTCAAAGAGCAAATGAGAGCTTCAATGAAGCTTGGGAGCGGTTTAGGGGCTATACAACGCAATGCCCTCATCATGGATTCGCGGATGCTTCCCTCTTGAGCACACTCTACCGTGGAGCACTTCCACAGATCCGTATGTTGCTTGATACCGCTTCTAATGGAAATTTCTTGGCCAAGGACGTGAATGAAGCAATGGAGTTGGTCGAGAACCTTGCTTTGAGTGATGGAACTTATGGTGATGACTATGACCGGTCTACAAGAACCACAAGTGATTTTGAGGAGCAACAACGAACCAAAGCCATGATAGCTCTCAATGAGAAGTTAGATAAACAAGCCACCATGATTGACAAGCTTCTCAATGCTTCCAAAAAACCGGTTCACTTTGTTGGTGATTTTGAGGGAAATCAAAGGTCCCATGAAGAAATGGTGGATTTGAGCAACAAAGAGAAAGTACATTATGTTGGAAACAATGGTGGCTACCAAAGAGGTTTCAACAACAACTATGGTAACCAAGGTCAAGCCTCCTTTAATCACCAACAAAACTATGCTCCCAAGACCAACTTTCAAGGGAACCAAGGAGGTTTTCAACAAAGTCTTGCACCACAGACTCAAGGCAACAACTCCATGCCTCACGACCTTGATGTGAAAAATGTTCTTCAACAACTTCTTCAAGGTCAAGAAAATGGAGCATTGGATATAAGCAAGAAGATGGTGGACATCAATACCAAAGTAGCTTGCTCATATAATGATCTCCACAAAAAGCTTGAGGCATTGAGTTCCAAAGTGCAAGAAATGGAGACCAAGAGAGCCAACGAAGACAAAGTGCAACAATGTTCTTCAAATGGGAAAGCCATACAAGCCTCCAAGGAGTATTGCAATGCCATCTTCTCAAAGGAGCCACGTCCCATTTATGATCATGAAGCCGCCACTAGGGAAATTGAGCTTCTACTTCACGGATCACATGTTGACCACCTTCCCCCTCGAGAAGATCCCTTGAATCTCAATGGGGACATTGAGGAACAAGGTGGGGGAGTGACCCTTGAGAAGGATGACGACGTGACCATGGTTCAAGAACCAAATGGTAGTATTGCTTGCATTGATTCACCAAGCACAACTAGGATCGAGCCTAAGTCTCTCCCCAAGCTTGGTAATCCCGGTAAATTCTCTATAGCTTGCTCTCTTGGAGATTTGGAGATTGAGGATGCTTTGTGTGACTCCGGTTCAAGTGTGAATGTCATGTCCCATGAGATGTTCAAGAGTCTAGGGATAAGAAACCTCACCTATCACCCATCACCTATCACCTTTGGAGACGCCTCTTCACGGAAACCACTTGGTCTCCTCGAAGACTATCCGCTCAAGGTTGGGAATTGCATAGTCCCAACGGATTTTGTGGTCATGGAGATGAGAAAGACCAACAAGCTCCCACTTATCCTTGGAACCCCATTCCTACTTACTACCGGTGCAAGAATGGATTTCAAAAATCAAAAGGTAGTTCTCTTGAATGTGGATGATAGGGTATATTACCCAATGAGGACTTCTTCCAACAAACTTTGTGGAACAATTACCATAAGGGATGATGAGTTTCGTGAAGAAGAAGTGAGTTATGTGGGTAGTTGTGAGATGGTTCATAGAGCTTCGCCCCCAAAAGTTTGTGAAGAGAGGAAGGAATCTCATGAGAAGATGGTTTTGGGTTATGGTAATGACAAGGAAGCTTCGGAAGTTGATATAGATTGTTTGTGACCACTTCCTCCCACCACAATGGAGAATGAAGTTGAGGGTAGCAAGGGTGCAAAGAAGAAGACAAAGGCCAAGGCTAAGATGGCAAACGAATCAAGCAAGCTTCATGGGTCTAGGTCCGAGCCAAGCCAGCCTTCTATGATGACTCTCACCCCTTGGAAACATCAAGACGGGGTGATTGAGTACAAGATCAAGTGCAAGGGACGGTCCAAGCCTTTTGCCTCGGTCAAAGCGATCCTCACACCGAAGCTCAAAGAGAAAGGGCAAGCCGGTCTTGAAGAGGTCATGAGCAAGGTGCTCAAGCTCGAGCTCAAGGATCTACCATGGAGTGCTCATACTCCTCTCTCACCCGCCTAAAAAGGGTAACCAAAGTCAAACTTAGAGACTTTAAACAAAGTGCTATTGGGAGACACCCCAAGCTTATCATTGTACATACTGTCTTTTCATGTCTTTCTATGCTTTCTTGTTCTTTTTGATCTTTTGTTGGGTGGTTGCAAGGTTCTTGATGGTAGCAAGTCGTGGCAAGGCACATTGGTGTAGATGTCGAAAGATCTTCATTCATCTCCATTCATCTAGTCTCACTCCTCATTTGTAAGTAACTTTTTCCTTTTGAGTCTCTTTGCATTTTTATCTTTCTTTTTTGGTCTCTCTCTTGATCTTCTTTCACACCGAGACGTTGTGATTTAAGTTTGGGGGAGGGACCGGTGTCTAATCATGTGTTTTGTGATCTTATTTTGCCTTTTGCATCTTGAGTCTCATGCATATCATGCATTTTCAATAAATTTGAAAAATTTTGAACTTTTGTGCATTCCATATAGGATCGAGTCTAGATGCATAGCATATAAGGTAGCTTTGCATGAGCATTAGGAGCAATGCCAGATTTATCCTTGTAAAGTATCATATTTAGAGCTTGATTCAATGCCCTCGTTGTTTGTTGTTTGATGCTTTTGATCTCGTGTTGAAATCAAGGATGAACCATATTTCGATCTTGTGTTTCATTACTAGGGTCTTAGCTAAAGCAAGTCTTGATTTGATTTCAATCATACCTAAGTGAAAACCATAATTTTGACATTGAAATTATCATGCTTGTGCATTGCATAGTGAATTCATGGTTACCATATACATACTTGGGCTCTCTTATCTTTTTCACCACTCTTTTGCTAGTCCAAGTAACCGATTCCCATCATTGGAACGGTTTACCATACCTTTAACCTACCCTCCTTTCAAGCCAAAATCTTTAGTGTGCGTATGTGAGGCATAATTTTACGAGTAAGCTTGGCAAAAAGTGTTGAGTTTCGGGCGACAAGGATAGGATTGCATGTAGATCTAGCCGAACATCAAAGGCTAGACTAGGCTAGGCTCGTGGGAAAGGGAAGTTTTGGGTTTGGTGTGAACGAAAATGTGTGACTAATGGAATTGTGGATAAGAAGCAAGTGGGTTCAAAAGGGAGAAAGCGAAGGTGAAAGGGGAATGCAATATTGTGATGTGGTTAGTGCAAGTTATCAAGAATAGCTCTTAGTGATAGTTATAGCCTCATAGAAACAAAGGAAAAAGCCAAAAACTGGCTAAGGCATCAATTGGTAAATGATGGGGCAAGGCAAAGAAAAAGAAAGAAAGAAGAGCTAAAGAAACAACAAAAAGAAGCACGAAACCACAAGATTCAATGAAGAAGAAGAATTCCCCAAGTGAGAAAAGATGAAGTGGAAGAAGAAGTTCACGTATGGGGCATGAAGGCAAAAAGGCCAAGTGAGAAAAGGGTAGCTTAGGATGAGGACTTCATGGGTAGATATGCTAAGGTTAGAGACGATTTGGGCATTGGGTAGATGTAAGTCTATCCTTGTATGCATAGATTGCCTTTTACTCTTAGCATTTTGCTAAAGCTTGCTCATTCGTTAAGAGATCCCTTGCATTGGTGAAAACCCCGTACATTTGAGATTATCTTAGTCTCAAGACCTTACCCTAGCCAAATGGATTCACTTGCCCTGCATGAGCATGATTCACTTGAAACAATTAATGAATGTTAAAGGATTGGATGACATGAATACTTGTATAGGTTAAGGCTTGAATTTGATTCGTATAGGGAAGGATATGGCTAGCTCTTTTTGAGTAGACTTGTTTGATCGCATCTTAGAGCTAGTAACTTGGACATTAAGTTGAATTCTTTTTATGGTACTTTTGGATTTGAGCTCCCATTTTGATCTTCTTCCTCTTCTTAGTCTTGTTTGCTTGAGGACAAGCAAAAGATTAAGTTTGGGGGAGTTGATATACTCATACTTTACATGTTCTAGCATGCATTTATGTTAGCGTTTTTGGTCCCATGCATGTATTTCTCATAGATTTCTTAGTGTTTTGGTCTAAATTAGAGTACTAGGTGTTTACATTAGGTCCTAGTGAGTCTTGCATGCATTTGGAGCGTTTCTAGGTGTTTTGGAGATATTTGGAGTAATCGAGCAAAATAGGATGCAATGATCATTCCGAAACGTCTTAAAGATGCGGCTGGACGGCGACCTTCCGATCTGATTCAGCCTCGACGGTCTTCATTGAAGTTGTAGAAGGATGCGTTAGCTGCTCCGGGGAGTTTGAATCAAGCCATTCGGATTTGTGCGTTGGGTGATATGCCCTATTTACTGAAGGTATATCCGACTGGCCGCGAGAATCGAGATCAACGCCGACTGGTCCTAGGTCGGTACAAGTGGTCGGTATGACACCAGAGACTTGTACCGACCAGAAGCCTTCTCAATACCGATCCAGATCAGCTCGGCATGAAGGCTCAGGAATATTAGTACCGACCTGTTCTGGAGCGGTACTACAGGTCGGTACAAACACGGCAGTGCATGTCAATCCATTTGTACCAGCTGAACGAAGGGGTTCCAGTCGGATTCAGCCTCAACGATCTTCATGAAAGTTGTAGCCAAATGCGTTATCTGTCCACATGAGGTGGTTTGAGGTCGTTCGGATGCGTATTCCAGGAGATAAGGTGAGTTTACTAAGGGCATGTCTGACTGGCCGCGAGACAACGCCGACCCGCTCTAGGTCGGTACCACCTATCGGCACAAATCCTCAAGAAAATTAGTACCGACCCATTCTAGGTCGGTACTACCGAACGGTACTAATCCTGCATCGACCAGCCCATCATTTCTGTCGGCTAACACTCTTCTCGCACGACCCAAGCGCACCAATGCCGACCTGTCTTAGCTAGACGTTACCCGACCAATACAAGGAAGAAATCTGTACCGATCCATTTGTACCGATCCAAAATGGGTCGGTACAAACCACCAGAATCAGCAAAAACCCAGATTTGGCCCGGTCAATACCCGGTTTGTTCCGGGTTGACCCGGTTCGCCCACCTTCTTTTAAATAGTCCAAAAACCTAATTTTGAGGGGGAAGCTTTATTTTCTCTCTTTCTCCTTGCACAAAAAAAACGTGGTCACCTTGATTCCTTTTAGGATTTGGATGATTTTGTAAGAGATATCTTGAGTTTTATGCAATTGGAAGTTTAATCTCTTTAATCTTTCATCTTTTATTCACTTAATCATGGGATTTGACATCACTTTCATAAGATTTGTTGGGTTCTTCATGGTAAGTGAGTAGAAACTCTTTGGATCATTGGGCTTGGTAGATTAGAGATTTCTTTTGTTAATCTTTGATGTCTAGAGCTTAATGATGCTATTTCCTTTCTTATTTAGTGGTTTTAATGCTAGATTTGGCTAGAGATAGTTAATCTAGATCATAAGGAATTTCATGCACACAAGGTGTTTGATGAAATTCCCTAATGAACTAAATAAGAGATTTCATACTTAGCTCATGAGAGTGAATGTCTAAGGTGAATTTTGGCTAATAGAACTTATGATTAATGCTTGTTAATTACATTTTCACAAATGAGAATTTGATTTTGATTTTGTAATTAGTGAAGTGATTAGTGCTAAGAAATTACACTAATCAAGATTAGTGTTCTAGGCTTAAGGAAATGCACTTTTGTGATTGGATAGACATCATTGCTTAACTCAAGATTTCCCCAAATCAATTGCCTTGCCCAAAGATCCCCTTTTAATCATTGTCTTAATCGTTTTTTAGTGCTATTACTTGTTCACTTGCTTAATTTGAATCATTAGGTTGTTAGAAAATCAAAATCAACTTGTTAGCTTAACTTAAGAAGTAATATGCATTCTTAGTGTTTTGAAACTTAGCCCAGTGGTTCGATACCTCTTATGCTACATAGGCATTTTGAGTAGTTGATACACGGAGAAATCTTACTATCAGTTGGATAGGTGCTTGATGCGGAGTCAGCTGGCTAAAACGAAATATGGTCGTGCGCGGGACGTGCCGAATGAGTTTCAGCCGGCAGAAATGATGAGCTGGTCGATGCAGGATTAGTTTTAGCCGGCTGGAATCGATCGGTGTGAACTGCTGGATTAGTGCTGCTTGGTAGTACCGACCGAGAACGGATCGGTAATAATTTCTTTGAGTTTTGTGCCGAGTTACTCCTGATCGGTATTGGAGAGCTCTTCAGATCGGCATAAGTCTCTGCCTCAGTACCGATCCATTGTGCTGCTTCAGAGTCGATCGGTGTGGGGCAAGGGAAAAGGAACGTCGAGTGAAGGGTGTTCGATCCGTGCTTGTGTACCGATCGGTTCTGATCGGCATGAATTGCATCCTGGATCAGTACAACTCTCTGTCTCAATACCGATCCAGAGTACCGACCCAGGATCGGTCGGTACAGTCTTCTACAAATCACCATTTTTCCTTGGCCATCTCCTCTGCATCCAAATCCGATCAAGCTTGGTTCCATGGCCTCCTATCACCTCCAAGATGTCTCCAAATCCCTAGAAATCACACCAAAACATGCAAGACTCACTAGGACCTAATGCAAAACACCTTAATCTGTAATCAAGACTAAAAGAAAAGAAAGAGAAGGGAGAAATGGAAAAGAAATAGGGGATGAGCAAAAGTTGAAATGGTTGGCAAAGAAAAGTGTCAAAAAAGCTCTAAGTATCAAAAGAAAATAGTCTTTAGTTTTAAAAGAAAAGAAAAAGAGCCGAAAACGGCTAAGGTACAAGAAAATGAGAAAAGAGAGACTAGAGAAAGCAGGAGAAGAGCTGAGTAAATAAAAATGTGGTAAGCCAAGCCATTTGGAGAATAAAGAAATCCCCTAGGTGCTTAAGTGAAGAGAAAAAGTGACACCGAGTGAATATTGAGGGCTAAACAGCCTTGTGGGAAAAAAGGTAGCTTAGGAAGGGTCATCATTCGGGCTTAGAGGTTAGGAGTTAAGATC
The DNA here is from genome assembly GCA_002933915.1 of Eutrema heterophyllum. Classification (NCBI taxonomy): domain Eukaryota; kingdom Viridiplantae; phylum Streptophyta; class Magnoliopsida; order Brassicales; family Brassicaceae; genus Eutrema; species Eutrema heterophyllum. The sequence continues at coordinate 204,674 of PKMM01040139.1, forward strand.
GATAGGAGGCATTGGGTAGATGGAAGTCATCCTTGTATGCATCTATTGGGCTTTACTCTTAGCATTTTGCATTCGTTGATTCCTTTTGAGAGATCCCTTTGCGTTGAAGTAACCCCATTCGTTTGAGATCACTTTTATCTCAAGACCCTTTGATATCTTCATATTTTACATGTTCTAGCATACATTTTACTTAGAGCTTTGTGTCATTTGCATGCATAATCATGGTTTTGTTTTGCATTTAGGTCTCATTTAGAGTTTAGGATGTTGCATTAGGTCATAGGAAGTTCTTGCATGTTTTGGAGTATATTCTAGGTGTTTGGAAGCAATTTGGGAACAATTGAAGTAAGGGACCAAAAACGAGGCATAGGGGTCGCACCAAGTACCCGAAAGAACAGGCTGGACGAAGGGGATGCAATCAGATTTGGCTGTGGGTTTGTTCATGAGAGTTGTAGAGGGAAGAGTCACCTTGCCTCAGGAAGTGTAATCAGGTTATTTGGATGAACGTTTGAAGATTTATGGCTGATCTCCTCCAGAGTATCTGACTGGCCGCCGATCCAGATTTCTACGCCGCTTACCACCGGCCGGTGCAACAAACCGGTATGGGACCAGAAGCTAAGCACCGGCCCAGAGCTCCCCTACACCGATCTGTTGCGTCCGGTGTACAGTTTCAGGGCATCAACACCGGTTCCCACAAACCGGTGCAACAAACCGGTGTAGCACTTACCAGCCAAAGCTCACCCAAGGGGTCTGAAAGATCAGCCCAAAATAAGGGTCTCCAATCCGAATTAGCTTCGGATGTCTTCATAGAAGTTCTAGATAAGTGAGTTAGCTTTCATCTAGAGGTGGTTTCACGGCGTTTGGAGCTGTGGTGCAAAAGATACATCAGATTTAGCAAAGACATGTCTGTCTGCCGCCCAAACGAGTTCCGCCCGGAGTTGAAACCCAGCAGCAACACCGACCCACATCATCAGATGCAACAGGTCGGTGTGAAACCACTCAAGACCAGATTTGACCCATTTCAACCGGGTCAATACCCGGTTTGTCCCGGGTTGACCCGGTTCGCCCTTTTTGCTATAAATACTTCTAAAACCTAATTTTTTAGTTAAGTTTTCTTCTTTCTAGAGTTGGGTTTTATCCCAAACTCTTCTTATGATTTTGGAGGGATTTTGATTGTTCTTCATACAAATGCCACTATAGAGAAGATTTCTTCACCCTTATCTTTATATTAATGCATCTTCTTTATCTTTATTTGTTTTTCTTTTATGTTCTTCATGTTCTTTAGACTTTAGGGTTTTTGTTGGATTTTGGTTTGCTTGATTTTTATGGGTTGATGATTGATTTGTGACGCTTAGGTTCTAAATCATTGCTTTCCTTTCTTTCTAAGTGATCTTAATGCTAGATTGAGCTTGAGAGAGTCAATCTAGATCTTTGGGAATTTCAGACCCACAAGGTGTTTGATGAAATTCTCCAAAGAACTTAGAAAGAGATAAACATTCTTAACCTATGAGAGTAGTTGCTTAAGGTGTTTATTGGTTGATTTGAATATTGATCTTAATGCTTGCTAATCATTTCATCACAAATGAGAATTTGATCTTGATTTAGTGATTAGCAAAGTGATTAGTGCCTTGAGAGAGGATTAGTCATAATTAGTGATCTTAACCTAAGGGATAGCATAGATTGTGTGTATTAGCATCGTTAGTCAATTGTCTTGATGATTAGATGATGATGATTTAGGTTGCATCTTGTTAGATCCTTCATTTAGGTTGATCTTAAAGCTAGTTTTTGGATTGAGAGATCAAAACTAGAGCTTAGGCATTTCACGCCCGAGAGGTGTTCGATGAAATGCTTGAACCAAACCTTTTGTGAGCCTTTCATGCCTAGCCAATGAGAGTTGATGTCTAGAGTGATTAGTGAACTAATTGGAATTGGAGATTAAAGCTTGTTAATCATCTTATCACAAACGAGAGTTGGTTCTTGATTTGGTGATTAACAAAGTGATTACTGCCACGAGAGTGGATTAGTCATAATTGTGAATTCCATGTTCTAGGATAATGTTTAATTCAATCTAAATCATCATTGTTTGTTCATTAATCATCTTCTTGATAGTTAGTTCATTTTTTCAACACTTCTATCATTTGTTTTCTTTCTTGCATTTTACATACTTTCTTAACCTAAAAACATAAAAACCCAAAAACATTTGCTCTAGCTTAGGAAGATTCATGTATTCTTAGTGCATTGATCTTAACCTCCTTGGTTCGATACCTCTTATGCTACAATAGCATTTAGAGTAATTGACTCAAAGACTTGCAAAAGTCATGTATCACCCTTCACCATGGCCAAATGAATTCACTTGACTTGCACAACCATGATTCACTTGAAACGATTTAATGAATGTCAAGGGATTGGATAAGAGGAGCGCGTGTGTAGGTTGAGACTTGGGCTTGATTCATGTAGAGAAGGGATATGGCTAGCTCCTTTTGAGTAGACTTGTTTGATCGCATCTTAGAACTAACATCTTGGACATTGAGCTTGATTTCTTTTTGTGATACTTGTGGATTTGAGCTCCCGCTTTCAAACCTCTCTCCCTACTTACTCGTGTTTGTTCGCTTGGGGACAAGCAAAAGAATAAGTTTGGGGGAGTTGATATTGCCATAATTTGCATCATCTATGCATACATTTATCTTAGGATTCACTTCTTTTGCATATGTCTCATAACATTTTCTTAGTGTTTTAGTCTTGATTAGGGATTAAAGTGTTTTGCATTAGGTCCTAGTGAGTCTTGCATGTTTTGGAGTGATTTCTAGGGATTTGGAGACATCTTGGAGGTGATTGGAGGCCATAGAACCAAGCTTGATCGGATTTGGATGCAAAGGAGATGGCCAAGGAAAAAGGGTGATTTGTAGAAGACTGTACCGACCGATCCTGGGTCGGTACTCTGGATCGGTATTGAGACAGAGAGTTGTACCGATCCAGGATACAATTCATGCCGATCCACAACCGATCGGTACACAAGCACGGATCGAACACCCTTCACTCGACGTTCCTTTCCCTTGCCCTATACCGACCGACTCTGAAGCGGCACAATGGATCGGTACTGAGGCAGAGACTTATGCCGATCTGAAGAGCTCTCCAATACCGATCCGTTCTCGGTCGGTACTACCAAGCAACACTAATCCAGCAGTTCACACCGATCGATTCCAACCGGCTAAAACTAATCCTGCATCGACCAGCTCATCATTTCTGCCGGCTGAAACTCATCCAGCACGTCCCGCGCACGACCAGATTTCGTTTTAGCCGGCTGACTCCGCATCAAGCACCTATCCAACATGCACGATGAAGATTAGTGCCGACCCGTTCTGGGCCGGCACTACCGGACGGTACTAACTCGGCGTTCTCGTAGGTCAATTTCTTTCGACCAAAACATGTCGCGCATCAACCTGATCCTCACTCTTGTCAGCCAAAACGTGTCCTGCCTCGACCCAGCACCCAGCCGACTTAGGCGATGAAGGTTTGTGCCGGATGGTTTGTACCGACCCAGAATCGGTCGGTACAAACTTATCCCCACGATTCTGCCCAGACCCGACCGGGTCAATAACCGGTTTGTTCCGGGTTGACCCGGTTCGCACTATTCATTATAAATACCAAAAAAACCTAACTTTTATTTTTATGTCTTTTCTTATGCTAAGAAACCTCCTCTTTGAGTGTTCTAAGTAATTTGTAAGAGATACCTTTTGATTTATGCAATCTAGTTCTTCCATCTATCTATCTTCTTTCTTGATTATTCAAACATCCAACCATAGGATTTAACATGTTCTTCATAGGATTTGTTGGGTCCATTATGATTAGCGAGTAGTCTCCTAGGATCTAGGAATGGGTTAGGATTAGGTGACTTCCATGGATTATTTGTGATGCTTAGGGATAGAAAATCAGTTTCCTACTCTTAGGGAGTGTGTTTAATGCTTGATTGTGCTTGAGAAAGTCAAACTTGATCTCAAGGCATTTCCCACCCACAAGGTGTTCGAGGAAATGCCTAAGAGAGCTTTCTAAGAGAAAGAACCTTCTTAGCCTAAGAGATTAGTTGTCTAAGGGATTATTTAGATGATCTTGATAAATGAATTTAATGCTTGCTAATTAAAAATCCACAAATGAGAATTTGATCTTGGATTAGTGATTAGCATAGGTGATTAGTACCTCGAGAGAGGATTAGTCATAATTAGGATCTTAGCCTTGGAAATGAACCTTGATTGTGTATGAGCATCATGAATTAGACTTGGAATGACCTATATCCAATTACCCCATCTTTGGATTCGCTTTGTCTATTGCATATCAACTTGTTTAGTTCGGTATTTCCTAATCTTGTTTAGTTCTTTTAGTTCATTGATTAAAAACAAACCCCTCTCGTTTAGCTTAACTTAAGAAGTACTTTGTATTCTTATTGCCTTGAAATCTTGCCCATTTGGATTCGATACCTCATATGCTACATGGTATAGTGAGTTATTGATACCTCAAAAGACTTGCAAAAGTCCTAGTATCAATTAGCAAGCATTAAGATCAATAGTCAAATCAACCAATAAACACCTTAAGCAACTACTCTCATAGGTTAAGAATGTTTATATTTTTCTAAGTTCTTTGGGGAATTTCATCAAACACCTTGTGGGTGTGAAATTCCCAAAGATCTAGATTGACTCTCTCAAGCCCAATCTAGCATTAAGATCACTTAGAAAGAAAGGAAAGCAATGATTTAGAATCTAAGCATCTCACAAATCAATCATCAACCCATAAAAATCAAGCAAACCAAAATCCAACAAAAACCAAAGTCTAAACATGAAGAACAAAAGAGAAAAAGACATAAAGATAAAGAAGATGCATTAAATAAAAGATAAGGTTGAAGAATCCTTCACTAGAGTGGCATGAATGATGAAAATCCATCCAAAATCATCATAGGAAGAGTTTAGGATAAAATCCAACCTTAGAAAGAAGAAAGCTTAGCTAGAAAATTAGGTTTCAAAAGTATTTATAGAAAAAGGGCGAACCGGGTCAACCCGGAACAAAGCGGGTATTGACCCGGCTGAAACTGGTTTTTGGCTGATTCTGGAGGTCTGTACCGACCTGTCCTGGGTCGGTACAGTGGGTCGGTACTAATCTCTGAGCATAGCTCCTCCGGGCGCCAGACGGACATGTACCCGCTAAAGCTGATGTATCTTTCGAACCACCGCTCCGAATGACTTCAAACTACCTTCAGAATACAGCTAACTCAATTATATACAACTTCTATGAAGACTTCCGAAGTTAATTCCGAACGTAAATTGTTCATTTGGCGCGATCGTTGGGTGACTTCGGCTGGCTTCGATGAGAACATATTGAGTTCTGTACCGATCCATTCTGGGGCGGTATGGGGAGTGAATCTGGGTCGGTACTACTCTCTGCTTCAGTACCGACCAGATAGTACCGGTATAGGACCGGTCGGTATTGGACTTACATGTTCCGATCCAATGCTGGTCGGCATTGGTCTCGAGGCCATACGGATACACCTTCAGTAAAATCGCGATATCTCCTGGAAATACATGTCCGAATGACCTTAAACCACCTCCAGTAGACAGATAACTCATATGGCTACATCTATCATGAAGATCATTGAGGCTGAATCGGACCGTAACCCCTTCGTTTTGCCGGATCTTTAAGACACTTCAGAATGATCCTTGCATCCTCTTTTGCTCCATTACTCCTAACATCTCCAAAATGTCTCCAAACACCAAGAAAACACTCCAAATGAATACAAGACTCACTAGGACCTAATGCAAACTAACTAAAGCCTCATTTAGACCAAAACACTAAAGAAAGATAGGAAAACACATGCATGAGACCTAAAATGCTAAGTTAAATGCATGCTAAAAGAGGTAAAATATGGGAATATCAACTCCTCCAAACTTAGTCATTTGCTTGTCCTCAAGCAAACAAACAAGAACAAGAAGAGAGAGAGGTTTAAAAGTGGGAGGTTAGATCCACAAGTATCATTAAAAGTATTCAAGCCCAATGTCGAAGTTGCTAACTCTATGATGCGATCAAACAAGTCTACTCAAAAAGAGCTAGCCATATCCATCCTTACATGAGCCAAGCCCAAGTCTCAACCTACACAAGCCTTCCTATCATCCAATCCTTTGACATTCATTTAATCGTTTCAAGTGATTCATGTTCATGCAAGACAAGTGAATTCATTTGGCTATGGTAAATGTCTTGAGACTAAGATGATCTCAAATGTATGTAGTCACTCTAATGCAAGGGATCTCTCTATGAAGTGAGCAAGCTTTAGCAAAATGCTAAGAGTGAAAGGCAACCTATGCATACAAGGATAAATTTACATCTACCCAATGCCTAAGATGTCTCTAACCCTAGCATTTCTAACCCAAGAAGTTCCAAACTAAGCTACCCTTTGTTCTCAAGGCCTTTTGCCTTCATGTCCCACACGTTTCCTCATGGTATGGTGCTTTCACTTCACTTCCCTTAGCTCTTCTTGTCGACTTTTTTCTTTGTCTCCATCCTTATCACTTTGATGCTTTAGCCACCTTTTTGACTTCTTTTCTTTTTCTTCAAACACTTGGAGACTAACCTTGATGTTAAGAGCTAATTCAAACTTTACTACAAACCATGTATTCTTGACAATTTCCCATTCTTTACCTTTTCCTTCCTTTGACCTCAATTCCCATTCCCACAATGATTCCATCGATCAAACATTTTTATTCATTCCAAACCCCAAAACTTCCCTTCCTAGCTAGCCTAGCCTAGTCTAGCTCGTGATGTTGAGCTAGATCTACATGCAAACCTATCCTTGTCGCCCTAAACTCAACACTTTTTGCCAAGCTTACTCAGAAAATTAGGCCTTACATACGCTCACTAAAGATTTGGCTTGAAAGGAGGGTAGGTGATATGCTCAAATTAATACGCTATAAGTACTAAAACAGTTGTTGTAGTATATGTAGGGGTCGAACACAAGAACTCCTGAATTCACACAATAGATTATATAGATCTGAATTAAGCTAAACCAAAAGATGTAATTGAAAGCAATACGTAAATTATAAGTGTTGTAAGTCGATTGGAAAGAAGATAGGCTCAGGGTATTTCTCAGGAATTCAATGAATGTAGATAAACTAACTAACATGATTCAGATTTAGCGCGGTTCTTGAACTCAAATCACTAAGGTATAGCTAACCAACTCTCGTTGCGAAAACTATCTAAGTCTAAATCCTAGAATTCCAAATCTCTTTGCGAATCCTAAAGTCTAAACCAGCTTTTAGTTCAGGTTTGATTTGTTCACAAAACAACTAAACCAAATCTCTTTGCAAATAGTTATTTTGCTCACCCTAAGTTCTATCAGGTAATTTATCGCACTCTCGTGCCTAACCAATTATCCTAAGATCTAAGTTCTAGGTGATCAGGCTAGAATTAGTTTTGAGAACAACCTAAGGCGAAGAACTAATTCAGATGGTGAATCCTAATCATTCAATTAACCTAACATCCAGAGAAAACCCTTATGAGAACCCTGAACCTAACAAGAGAACTACTCAGACATGGTAATTGAAACAATAAACATGACTGAAATAATACTCAGATAAATAATAAAGAGTAGAGTAACAAGAGGGTTCGCAATCTTCTCTCGGACGAACAGAGTCTCAGACTTGTCTCCCTCAGAAAGCTCTCTCACAAAACTCAGAATAAAATCCAGCGTAAATCAAGTCTCTTCGCCAAAGTGGCTTAAAAACCTAACTTAAACTCCTAAAACACGTTTTGGGCTTAATTGTAAATAATAAAGTCTTCTGGGCAATTTTGCAATTCTTCAACTCTTCATAAAAGTCGCGACTCGTGTCTTGCTGCAGTGAGTATCGACCGATACTAGGGTAGTGTCGATCGATACTCAGGCTTCAAATCGGGTAATCAGCTACACGAACTTCTGTTTTGTTCCAAAATGCTCCAAAAAGCTCAAATATCTCCAATTATGCTCTAAACGTGCTAAAACCTGTAAAAGACTCCAAAACACTACAAAATAGTAGAAAGACTCTATAAAACGGACCTATATCATGGCTTAAAAGGGGTAAAAAACATGATATATCAACTTCCCCAGACTTAGCCTTTGCTTGCCCTCAAGCAAATAGAAGACCAGAGAAAAAGGTTTGAAAACACGGAGACTCACCTGTTCATGAAGCATTGCAATGACCCTTTTCCCAAGCACCCAAATGTCACATAACCAGATCCAAATCTAACCACCATGTACTTCTCTGTAGACATTCGCAGCTTCCCCAGACTACACACATTATCTCACAACATCGTTCAATTAAACCCATCATCGTCAGTTTCATCGCTGTGAATAATACCAAGAACCTTCTAGATTCTTTCCCATATAATATCATGACAAGGAACCACCCAATTTCACACCTTTTTGTATCACTTTCTCTCCCCCAGACTTATTTCTTATTTTGTTCTCTCTTTTTTTCTTTTCTTTTCGCATATACACATCAAGGTATGAGACGCGAGTATTGATGGTGTTTGTCACCGAATCCATGGTTCTTCCCTCTCAATGTATCAAAGGGTGTAGGCGAATAATGACATCATAGGAAAATCCTAGCCTCGCTTCCAACCTTTGTGTGATCATTCCTCACCAAGTAGAATAATGGGATTGCTAGAAACATTCCTAACCCTCTACTTAGGAGAAAATCATCTCATCTTTTCATGCACTTATTTATTAACTTATAACAGGGGAGAGAGATACCATTACTTTAAACACATGGGTTCATTTGTCAGATATGAATGAGGAATCAAGCTCTATGAATACTAACCACGTCGATGAAGTGCAGAAATTTGGCTCAGGCTTTAAAAGAACTCTGCTGGAAACATGTGTGTCTTCTACTTAACTAGTCAGCCTTTGGATTTTTCATTAGTCGATCTAGAGCTGATTCTGTAACAGTTATCACTTAGAAGCAAAGTCAGAACAATAGGGTCAAGAACACGATCATAATCTCCAACAAAATTTTGACTCAATAAAACAAATTTGACACAAAAACGACTGACTCTAAGAAAAACAAACACGTTGTCAGCAACTACCTCCCCCAGACTTAAACAACACTGTCCCCAGTGTTATTTAGCCTAGAGTTGGTAATAGAAAACAGAAAAGCGAGTGGAATGGTGAAAAGCGAAGGAGGCTTACATGGGTGACGGGTATCGACCGATACCATGGTGGTATCGATCGATACAAGGGAAAATGTTCGATGCAAATTTGACATCGATCGATACGTCGCTCACGGTCCCTGAAGAAATACCCAGCTCCTTTGTCGTGTGGAAGGTGTCGATCGATACCGAGTGGGTGTCGATCGATACTGATCTTCTAAATCTGCTGCACGTGAAACAAGACACAAAACCAAAACCAAAAACCAAAATTAAAAGGAAAAAAAAGGTATGTACAGACTCACCAGTGGGTTGCCGCCCACCAAGCGCTTGTTTAACGTCATTAGCTCGACTGTACTGCCTTTCAGGTAGTGGGTGCATCATCCAGAGACATCATGTGTCCATCTGGAATCTCAGTTCTCCGTATGTAGTGTTTCACCCTTTGTCCATTGACAGTGAACTCTTCGCTGGAGGGATTAGTCAAGACAAGTGCACCGTGTGGTCGAACCTCCTTGACAGTGAAAGGACCTGACCAACGAGAACACAATTTACCAGGAAACGAATGCAAACGAGAGTTATACAGAAGTACCTGATCATTGGGTTCAAAAACTCTGGCGAGGATTTTCTTGTCGTGGTATGCCTTAGTCCTCTCCTTGTACAGCTTCGAGTTTTTATAGGCATGATGCCTAATCTCATCCAGCTCGTTCAGCTGGATCAATCGCAGCAGGCTTGATGTCAAAATTCAGCAACTTAGTAGCCCATGCTGCCTTATGCTCGATCTCCACCGGAAGGTGACATGCTTTCCCATACAGCAAGTGAAAAGGTGTAGTGCCCAATGGTGTCTTATAAGCAGTCCTGTAAGCCCACAGCGCATCGTCCAGCTTTGTGGACCAATCCTTCCTTGAAGTACCCATTATCTTCTCCAGAATCTCCTCGATTTGCCTGTTGGAAACCTCAACTTGTCCACTGGTCTGAGGGTGATATGGAGTAGCCACACGATGATTCACACCATGCTTCTTCAGTAACTTCTCGAAAACCATGTTGATGAAATGACTGCCACCATCACTTATAACAATACGAGGCACTCCACATCGTGGAAAGATGATGGTCTTAAACAGCTTAAGAACCACCGAAGAGTTGTTGGTTGGACTAGCAATTGCCTCCACCCACTTGGAGACGTAATCCACAGCAACTAGAATGTACTGGTTCTTGCATGACGAAGGAAAAAGACCCATAAAATCGATACCCCAGCAATCAAAAATCTCAACCTCAAGGATGAAATTCTGTGGCATCTCATGTCTCTTACTGATCTTCCCTCTCATCTGACACACGTCACACTGCGAGATGAAAGTATGAGCATCCTTAAACATAGTAGGCCACCAGAAGCCTGCTTGAAGAACTTTGGACACCGTCTTGAAAGTAGCAAAGTGGCCAGCATACTCAGAACCATGGCAGTGAAACAAAACCTCAGGTACCTCCGATTCAGCAATGCATCTCCGGTAGATACCATCAGAACAATGCTTATACATGTAGGGCTCATCCCAAAAGTAGCGCCTAATGTCTCGTAGAAACTTCTTCCTGGTATATTTCGGTTGGTGCTTTGGCTCTGTACCTGCAGCGAGGAAGTTGGCAATATGAGCATACCATGGTAGATCGGAGTCAGCTGCAACAACGAGATACTCCTCAGAAGCACCAAGGTGTTCCACAGTCAAAACAGGTTCAGAAACGGATGGGTATCGACCGACACCAGGGGAGTGTCGATCGATACTGAAACCTGCAATTCGTGGGAATTGCAGATTTTTGGTGAAGCCACTTTGAAACCTAGTTTCAATGAAGTAAACTGACTCCTCAGGTAGTTGATTATCAATAGGCACGTCGGAATCGAGCTTCAACCTCGAAAGATGATCAGCAACTCCATTCTCTACTCCTTTCTTGTCCTTTATCTTAATATCAAACCCTTAGAGCAAAAGAACCCAGCGACAAAGACGAGGCTTGAGATCCTTGTTCTGCATCATATACTTGAGAGCATCATGATCTATGTGAACAATCACTTTGCTCCCAATCAAGTATGGTCGAAATTTGTCAAAAGAGAAAATGACCGCAGGTAGTTCATTCTCTGTAGTGCTGTAGTTCCGCGAGCATCATCCAACGTTCTGCTGGCATAATAGATAACATGAAGTTTCTTCTCTTTCCGCTGACCCAGAACAGAACCTACAGCAAAATCGCTGGCGTCGCACATGATATCGAAGGGCAAAACCCAATCAGGAAGTTGCACAATAGGAGCACTCACCAGTGCCTTCTTAATCTCCGCAAAGGCTGCAAGACACTCTGGTGTGAAATCGAAGTGAGTCTCCTTGCATAATAGGGCGGTGAGGGGGCGGGTTATCTTAGAGAAATTCTTGATAAATCTCCTGTAAAACCCAGCATGACCCAGAAAACTTCTAATATCTTTCACAGAAGTCGGTGGTGGCAAACCTGTCATAACCTGAATCTTGGCCTTATCAACCTCGATCCCAGCTTCAGAAACCTTGTGCCCAAGAACAATGCCATCCGGAACCTGATACTAAGACTTTTCGGTCTTAAGGAGGTATCAATAACTCCAATACGAGTAGTATAGAAGGTTATCAATCCGTATTGGGATTAATTCTAAGCACGAAGAATACAAGGCACTCAAGTAAGTTAAGCTAGATAAGTGAGTTGTTGATTTTAACTAGTACCCTAACAAGATTTAGCAATAAACAAAACCAAACAAACTAAACGAGATATAAACTCAAATGGAGAAAGCGAATCCAAGGATAGGGTAATTGGATATAGGCTATTCCAAGTCTAATTCATGATGCTCATACACAATCAAGGTTAATTTCCAAGGTTAAGATCCTAATCGCGACTAATCCTCTCTCAAGGCACTAATCACCTATGCTAATTACTAATCCAAGATCAAATTCTCATTTGTGGACTCTTAATTAGCAAGCATTAATTTCATTAATCAAGATCACCTAAATAATCCCTTAGACAACTAATCTCTTAGGCTAAGAAGGGTATTTCTCTTAGAAAGCTCTCTTAGGCATTTCATCGAACACCTTGTGGGTGGGAAATGCCTTGAGATCAAGTTTGTCTTTCTCAAGCACAATCAAGCATTAGACACACTCCCTAAGAGTAGGAAATTGA
>PKMM01040139.1:218860-232970 GCA_002933915.1 Eutrema heterophyllum
AGAGTGATTGCATTGATGTGCTCCCTCCTTGGGTTCTCTCCTCTACCTGGAAGAACACCCTCTTGCCTTTTCACAGCTTCTGAAGTTTGAGCAACCTGAATTTCCAACTTCTTTTGACTCATACTGAGCGCTTCGATCCTTCCATTCAAGGTTGTGTAAAGATCATCCAACTTCCCATTGAAGCTCACCGTCATCTTATCCTGCCCTTGAACCAGCTGTTCAAGCATAGCCTCGATCTTGCTCTCAGAATTCTTAGCAGGTACTTGCTGATAAGATGAATTCCCATAGTTCCTTGTGTAACCACTGCTCTGAAAAGGTTTCTGGTTAAACTGATTCGATCCAGAACCACCTTGATTACCCTCATATTTGAATCCCCCTTGCTGAAAGTTGTTGTTGAAATTTTGGTTGTTGTATTGATTCCTCTGACCTTGAAAACCAGAGCCACCAATGTAGTTAACATCCTCTACCTCATCCTCATTGGAAACCTCGACATCATCAGCAAAGTGAACAACCTTCTACTGCTTGCCCATCAACAAATTATGCACTGAATCCAGCTTCGCATGCACCTCAACAATCTGTGAACCTTCCATACCACTATACAGCTTCTTACGCTCCATGTCAGCACTCTTTGTGCTATTGCTAGACGCAAAATTCTCAATCAGCTGGTAAGCATCATCAGGATATTTGGTAAAGAAATTACCATTGCTCACAGAGTACAGCGCCATCTGATACCTCCAGTCAATCCCTCTGAAAAAGAAACTCAGCAACTGAACCATAGTGTACCCATGATGTGGACAATCCCTCTGATACGATCTGAATCTCCCCCAAGCAGCCTTGAAAGCCTCAGCCATTCCCTGAGAAAGCTGGGAAATCTTATTCCTAAACTCTTCTGATCTCGCATCGTCATAGAAGTTGTTCAGGAAAGCAGTCTTAGTCTTATCCCACGTAGTCAATGACCCAGCTGGTAGTTGCTTGAGCCAATAAGAAGCATCCCCACCAAGAGAGTATGGGAAAAGCTTACAGAACAGATAGTCGTAGGACACTCCATTGCATTTGATACTAGAGACCAAATCCTCGAACTTCTCAATATGATACATGGGGTGTTCATTAGAGAGACCATGAAAAGTGTGCTGACCTACAAGAGTGTAGTATGCAGGCTTCAGCTCGAAGTCATTCCTCTGAAAGGCAGGAGGACGAATCGCTGATCGGTTTGCATAGAACTGATCAGGTCTGTTGCATTCACCTATTGTTCTACCACGCTCAACCGCAACGTTCTCAGCATTTACAACAGCTGGAGGGGCAATAACGTTCCCATCTCCATCAAGTCTTTGCCCTCTCTCATTGCACAATTGACCCTCTCGGTCTCTGAAAGTACCAGCCTCATCCTGAATCAAAACCACTGGGTTGTTGTTCATCTTTGCTGGCTTCTTTGCTTTTCTGAGTGTGCGTTCCAAATGTGCTAGCTGCTCGTTTGACAGATCAACTAGCTGAGTGTTCTTGTTTCTTTTGGTTTCTCGAGTAGGCATACACCTGAAACACGAAAGATCAAGAACGTAAGTAACCGAAAAGAAAAAAAAAACAAAAAAACGTGACGAGTGTCGACCGATACCACTAGGGTGTCGATCGATACTCGACGATTTAGTCAAAATTCTTCACTAAAATCTAATTGCGAAATTGAGTCCCCGGCAACGGCGCCAAATTTGATATACTCAAATTAATACCCTAAAAAGTACTAAAGCAGTGTTGTAGTATAAGTAGGGGTCGAACACAAGAACTCTAGAATTCGCACAATAGATTATGTAGATTATAATTAAGCTAAACCAAAAGATGTAAATGAAAACAATGCATAAATTAAATGTGTTGTAAGTCGATTGGAAGAAAGATAGACTCAGGGTATTTTTCAGGAATTCAATGAATGTAGATAAACTAATTAACAAGATTCAGATTTAGCACGGTTCTTGAACTCAAATCACTAAAGTATAGCTAACCAACTCTCGTTGCAAAAACTATCTAAGTCTAAATCCTAGAATTCCAAATCTCTTTGCGAATCCTAAAGTCTAAACCAGCTTTTAGTTCAAGTTTGATTTGTTCACAAAACAACTAAACCAAATCTCTTTGCGAATAGTTATTTTGCTCACTCTAGGTTCTGTCAGGTAATTAATCGCACTCTCGTGCCTAACCAATTATCCTAAGATCTAAGTTCTAGGTGATCAGTCTAGAATTAGCTTTGAGAACAACCTAGGCGAAGAACTAATTCAGATGGTGAATCCTAATTATTCAATTAACCTAACATTCAGAGAAAACCCTTATGAGAACCCTGAACCTAACAAGAGAACTACTCAAACATGATAATTGAGACAATAAACATGACTGAAAAATACTCAAATAAATAATAAAAAAAGAGAGTAACAAGAGGGTTCGAAATCTTCTCTCGGACGAACAGAGCCTCAGACTTGTCTCCCTCATAAAGCTCTCTCACAAAACTCAGAATCCAAAATCAAGTCTAATTCAGCGTAGCCAACCAAAGTGGCTCAAAAACCTAATTAATAACCTAAAACACGTTTTGGGGCTTATTGCAATTATTAAAGTCTTCTGGGCAATTTTGCAATTCTTCAACTCTTCATAAAAGTCGCGACTTCTGTCTTGCTGCAATGAGTATCGACCGATACTAGGGAGTATCGATCGATACTGAGACTCTAAATCGGGTACTCATCTACACAAGCTTCTGTTTTGCTCCAAAATGCTCCAAAAAGCTCCAAAATGCTCCAATATCTCCAATTATGCTCCAAACGTGCTAAAACCTGTAAAAGACTCTAAAAGACTCCAAAATAGTATAAAGACTTTATAAAACGGACTTATATCATGGCTTAAAAGGGGTAAAAACCATGATATATCAACCCTGCTACAAATGGTTTTTTTTCTTGATTGTTTTCTTTTTCATTCATTTTTTGAATATTTACTTTTTATTCATATTCCTCTCATTCATCGAAATCTCAATGTTGTAATAATTTTAATTTTTTCAATTTCCCATTTTGAATTTTTATTTTCACATATTTTATTTGTATTCCATCTCCTTTTTTCACTCTTCTAAGTTCTTGTATATTTCTTTCTTTCCATCTTTTTTTTCTTTTCTTTTTGTGATTTTTTATATATGTTCTTCTTCTTGATAACTTATATATTCAATTGTTTATTTAATGTTATTTTGTGTTTTATGGTTTTTCAGTTTTGAATTTTTTTCTTCAATTGTTTGAAACTTTCTTAATCTACTGTTCCCATTTTTTTCTCATAACTTGCTTATTTTTTTCTTCACTTTTATTGAGATTGAATTATCATCATTAATTTGGAGATGGCGATTAAATCACGCAAATATTATTTCTATCATGTTTATAAATTGAATTTGAATTTTGGTTTTTTATATTTATGTTTAATGACTTTAAAATAGTTAAGTTCAAATTAAATTTATATGCAATCAATAGTTGAACATATGTCAATTTTCATTTACTTTTAAATAATGAGGTGTCAAGTATTGGAGAGTTTTCTTCACCTTTTATATATTAGATTATGTATTTGCAGTTTTTGTTTAATGGGAAAAATGGACAAAAAACCTCATAGTGACAAAAAAAAGCAAGATCAACCTCGTTCTAAAAAACTGTAATATAAATCTCAAAATAACAAAAAAAAATGCAAGATCAACATCGATTTAAACAAATTACAAAATAAACCTCCAAGTGACAAACAAATGCAATAACAACCTTGATATTGAAAAGCTACAAAATAAACCTCTATCACATCATAAACTATCAATTTGAATCTTGACGTTAACACCATGAACAAAATTAACGAAAACTAAAACTATGTAATTTTGTTGCCAAAATGTCTAAGTAATCGAACCGTGATCTATTGTCTAAAATCATTATACACTTCCAACAATGCCATCAAATTCTTTTACATTTAAACAAAATAACATAATTATATATCATTATCGTCACCACCACAACCTACCCATCCCATCGATAAGCTGCCACCATTGTTACCATCGTCACTGTCACCACAACCACCGGCGTAATTGATATATAATTTTCTTTCATCTACGTCCTTTCTTTTTTCATGACGGAATAAATAAAAATGTTCTTTTTATTTAATTTCGGTCTTTATTTTCACATGCCAATTTTCCTTCTCCAAGTTTGTATCCGTGCATCTCTTCTTTTTTGAAATTCCAATGGCTCGTCCACTTAAAGTGAAATAATTATAGGAAATTTCCGATGGGGAAATAGATCGCCAACCCTAGAATAATTAGATGGCATAGTTCAAATGTATATTGATTTTGAGCGCTAGATCATATATTAGTTTTCTTAAACATCCAAAATTTTACTTCAAATTTGGCAACAAAACAACGTAGTTATTTTTAATNATAGTGTTAACGCCGATGTTCAAATTGAAGGTTTTTAATATGATAGTTTTATTTTGCAATATTCCAAAACTGAGAGAGAGAGGGAGAGAGCGAGCGACCAAAGAGAATGGAGATAATGGAAATCTAATCAAAATTATCTTAAAGCTTTCTGAAATTGAGATTCATCTTTGCAAACCTTCTCCACAAACTCTTTGCGAATCATCATATCCTTAAACAAAATTCAAAATACTTGTTAAAACCGAGCGATTCGATTAGAAACACAACTAAATTTTCAAACGAAATTTACAACACTTACCAAATTGGCCTCGAACGATGATCAAGAGACGTATCGAGATAGAAAAAAAGCCACGAATTGAGTTTGGATTTGGTTTAAGTCTTCAGATCTGAACCTCAATATAGAGACATGGCCGATTCAAAGAACTCGGAGATGCAAAGCGACGGAGGGAGGGATCATATGAGCTCTCGAGATTTTGGATTTCAGATATTGAAACAAACTCATATACGAGTTCTTTGAAGCGTTCATAAGCCAAATTACTTATACTTTTGACATTTAAAGTCGGTTTAGTAAACGACTCTAAAAACGACGCCTCCTACCGTATTTCTGGCAGTGTTGGAGGTTTATTTTGCAATTTTCTTATATCGATGTTGATCTTGCAATTTTTTTTGTTACCTGAAGGTTTTTTTGCATTTTTCTCTTGTTTAATTGTATTTTTTTCTTAACAAAAACATTTATAAATCCACCGATAGTACAATAAATAGGATTGCAATCTTTTATTCAATAGGTCCATTACAATAACATAAGATATGAAATTCCAATTAAAACAAAGATAAAATATTGAAAACCTTTTAGCTCCAATTATATTCTAATTTAAGCGTTTCTTTACCATGTGTGAAATAAATTTCATCTTCTCTAACATCCCAAAAATTCTGCTTACCATGATCAAATGCGCCACTGCCACTTTCAGATGCTCTAATCTCTGCACTCATGTGAGTTCCAAGTGTTTTCAATAAAAAAAACAATCAATTTTGTTCGTGGGAACAAATATATGGAGCATGAAAACTAAAATTGTAGATTTTTCCAGGAGTCAAATAAAGAACGCCTAGTTGTTCTCCATTGAGTTTACAAATAATTTGGACATCGTCCTTTGGACCAAGAGAACTCTTGAAATGTAAGCCGTTTTAGCGTTACCCAACACACAATGCCATGACAAACAAAAAGCACGAGAGGTTATTCATCGCTTCGATTAATAGATTTTTGGTATATTTTGTTAGCGGTGAAATATATCTAAAAGACCAAATGTGCAGATTTATTCAAAAAAAAATATTACGAGGTCATGTTCATGCATTCAATTTTGCTCCTCTTTTGTATCTTACCAAAGGAGTAACGTTTCTCTAAAAAAATCAATTGTTTTGGTAACTTTTGGAAAAAACAGTCAAGGTTTGACTTTTGTGTTTATGATATGCATTGTGTTTCCTTTTCCATGTAAGCACATAACTTAATAAAACATAATACAGTAATTCTTTTAAAATGTGATACGTAATGTAGATATTAAGATTTGTTTTGTTAGATATAAATCACTAATACATTTATTGCAGATTTATAGTATATATGTGGTAACATGCTGTCTTGGTTAAGTAAGAAGCCTTCAAAGATTAGGCTCCAAATGCGGTCCTTTCCTTTCTTAACGATTTGTCCATTCTTCTGTCTCGTGTGGATGAGAAGATTATAGTCCAAAGTTTACCATTCCAAGTTTATTTTAACTCTCTTACTTTTTGTGGTTGATTTGGGTCAGCTATCAACTTATCATTCCTGTAATGTGTTTTGTAAACTCTTTACATTTAAAAAATATATTTCAGTTATAAGCTAATCTCGTGGTTTATATTTTAAACCATTGTAATCAAGTAGGTGATCAGCTCACATCGTCTCTTATTTTTTTTAACATTTTTTCTCTTCTAATTTTTTAGTCCTCTTCCATTTGTTTATTACGTTCCATTTTTTTTTATCTCCCACATTGTATTCTCTTTTGTTTTTAAATTAATTATTTTCTTATCCATGGTTTTTTAAATAATTTACACTGTTTTGGTTCGTCTTTAAAAAGAGTTCATTTTCTTTTTCATTTAACTGATGGCAATTGGCCAAAAAAATAGAAAATATATATATATATATATATATTTATAATTATAGATTGTCTACTATCCAAGCCTTCACTAATCACTATTAAAAAGGGGTCACCGAGTTTGAGAAGGTAAAGAAGATTTAGCAGTTTCTTGTTGTTTTCAAGAAAATTGGTGATGGAATCGTCGCTGACTCATGTGATGCTCGTATCATTCCCAGGTCAAGGTCACATAATTAAGCCCTCTTCTTCGTCTCGGAAAGCTCATAGCCTCTAAAGGCTTAATCGTCACTTTTGTTACCAAAGAGGAACCATTTGGAAAGAAGATGCGTCAAGCCAACGAGATTCAAGACGGCGTGCTTTCAAACCCATCGGTTCGGGTTCGAGTTCTTCGATGATGGATACGAGGACGTCAAGAACAAAGCCAAATCTGGTTTGTTGAAAACACAACTTGAAGTTGCTGGAAAACGAGAGATCAAGAATTTCATCAAGAAATACGAGCAGGAGAAGCAACCGGTGAGGTGTATTATAAACAACGCTTATGTGCCGTGGGTATGTGACGTGGCCAAATAGACTCAAATCCCTTCGGCTGTTCTTTGGATCCAGTCTTGCGCTTCGCCGCGTAATACTATTACCACCACCGGTTAGTTAAGTTTCCGACCAAAACAGAGTCGGAAATCGACGTTGAAGTCCCCTTCAGGCCATCAATGTTGAGGTATAACGAAGAGCCACATGTTTTGCCTCGAGGGCTTGACGAAAAAGGGAGGATCGTGGAATGGTGTCCACAAGAGAGAGTGTTGGCTCATCCTGCAGTTGCTTGCTTCTTAAGTCACTGCGGATGGAACTCGACCATGGAGGCTTTGTCTTCCGGAGTTCATGTGGTTTTTTTCCCGTAGTGGGGGGATCAGGTGATAAATGCAGTTTACATGGTTGATGTTTTCAAGACAGGAGTGAGACTCAGCCGTGAAGAGGCAGCTGAGGAGAGGATTGTTCAGAGGGAGGAGATCACTGAGCGACTTCTTGAGGTCACCGTTGGTGTTGGTGTTGGTGGTGAATTTAACACTTTCTGTTTAACCCGGTTTGAATTAAGATCAGCTCAATTACCAATCCCAAATCCATTAGAGCACGATCTAATAAAAGGAAGATTTTTGAAGATAAGGCAAATCGCAAAAAAAAGGAAGTTATCCATATCGACTTCGGGAAATAAGGAAATAGCGAATATGAAGTCAAGAAAGAAAATGAAAATCGACCGACTCAAAGCTTATAAATAGAAAAACGGCTTGATCCCTATTTTTACAGTAGTCTTCACATGCACAACTGTAAAATTAATAAAATAATCTTCTAAACCCCAAAACTGACTTCATGAGATTGTGAATTCTGGTTTTTCGCAATTGGGCCCGTATGGGGGAACGGAGAGTTATTAAAACCCTAAAAACCGAACTTCTTAGTCGGTGACATCTACGATGTCTGATGAAGTCTCCGATGGCTTTGGCTGCTATAACCGACCATGTTTTCCGACAACGCAACCGGTCTAAGACAAAAAGCTAAGTTTTATTATAATCAAGTTCAATTGTTTTCTTTATCGTCAATTGATTTTACATCCAATAGCAAGATACATAGAAAAAAAAAAAAAAAATTTTTGGTTATCTTCTTTACATGCTTCTTCATCGAATCGCAGGCAACAAAAAAAAAAAAAAAAACTTCTCCTCCTTATCCGATAAGAAACTCGACAACTCCGTTCCGAGATGGCTAACGTAGCCAAAGCATCTCCATCTCCATCTACAATTGACGATTCTGGTGAAGACTACTCCATAACTGGGTCGCCGACATCTGGAATCAAGTTGATAATCAAGCTCACGAAGCTCAATCTTCCGAAGAACCATCTCTCCGAAGAAATCCCTAAAGAAATCTCGTCGTCATCTTCAACTCCTCGAAATCGGAGATAATTCCTTCACTGAAGAAATCCCAAACGAATTAGAGAAACCCCATCGCGAATTTCGAGCCTCATCGATCTCGGAATCTTCATATCTCTCGCGATAAACTCGCGGATCCAAAAAAAAAAAAAAAAAAAAAAAAGAAAGACTCAACACTCGATGCCATCTCTGTTTCTCGGAAGATATCTCCATCCTCCGATCATACCACGACCACAGTCAGCAATCCGGCACCGCGTCGAGCGTCCCGGAGCTCCGCCATCATCACCGCTAATTACCGCCGCCCCTGGAACAAAATCAAGCCAACGATGGAAGGGGATCAGATTTCTTTTCTTCTATTGGGCTTGAACAGACTTGTGGCCCATTTGATATCATGGCATATTAGGCCCATATACAGGCCCAATAGACTTAAGCCCATACTCCTCACAACTTCCACCTGGCGCGATGGTGGACGATCCCATAATTGGGTAACAAGAAGAAGCAAATAAGAAAAAAAAAGAGGAGAAAAGTCAAAGCAAGTTAATTGGTTTAATAAAAAAACCAGATCAGGCCAAATTCAAAGTTTCGATTCGCTTACCGAACTAAACCAGATGTTTCGAAGCAACAACGCACTATTGATACACCCAGATTACAAGAAAAAAAAGAACGTTCACCGAGCTCATCAACCGAGCTCAACAATTATGCACCAGCAACAAAATAGCTAAGTATCATTTTTTTTGCTAATAAAATATGATCCAAAATCTCAAAAAAAACAATATCTACACATTTTTTCGCAGGATTTACAAAAATTGTCGTTCCAGCCAAAACTCTTCGGCAGCGCGCATGCCATTATAACAACATGCAATCAAGAGCTTCAGCTCGTCAATCCATTTCGCTCGTCTACCGAGCTATAAGCTACGCTCTACCGAGCTACAATACGCTCGTCTACCAAACTAAACTGCTATTGGAACAACTCATCGGTTTTAGCCGAGACAGTCTCAGTTCATCAGTCTTTGGATCAGAATTTCAGTTCGTCAGATTCTGTTCAAAATTTCAGTTCGTCAGATTCAGTTCAGAATTTTAGTTCATCAGATTCAGAGGTTCAGTTCGGATCTTTCTGTTTCAGATTTTCAGTTCATCAGTTTTTGGTTCAGAGTTTCAGAATTTCAGTTCATCAATTTCGGTTCAGAATTCCTGTTCGTCAGATTCTGCCTGTCAGTATTCAGCTCGTCAGCTTCGGTTTTATCAGTTGAAGTCTCTGCTTTAAAAAGCCAGCTTCAGCTCAGACATCTTTAACCCATCATGGGGCTCAGCTATGACTTCAAAATCCTAAAAAGCCGAACTCAAGTTTGCATGACAGTCTGAAACGACTAAGTAAAATAAAAGCCGAGCTCTAGAAGCTCGCCGAACTCAAACAGTTCGTATTTTCCTAAGCCGAACTTTTCAGTTCGCACCACGACTAAGTAAAGTAAAAGCCGAGCTCTCGCAGCTCGCCGAACTCAAACAGTTCGTACTTTCCTAAGCCGAACTTTTCAGTTCGCACCACAGTCTGAGACGACTAAGTAAAATAAAAGTCGAGCTCTCGCATCTCGCCGAACTCAAACAGTTCGTATTTTCCTAAGCCGAACTTTTCAGTTCGCATGACAGTAAAAAACGACTAAGTAACTAAGCTGAACTCCTTAGTTCGCACTCAAAACCATTGTGGTTTCACACATCGATGTCCTGGCCAGACGATCGATAGCACTCCTCAGGGATGCAAACATTTAAAAGCCGAGATCCATCTCGCACAAGCCGAGACTATTCCCGCATTAAAATTCGTCCTCAGATCATCTGAGCTAAATAAGCCGAATCACCTCGCACACTCCGATTCGATCTGAGGACCCGGAGTATTTGAGACGAGCAAACCTTCGCAGTCTCATGCTAAGCTCTCGGGGTGAAGCCGAACGACACATTCTCGCAAATTAAGCCAATTTCTCAACAATCGCAAACTAGTAAGCCGATTTCTCAACAATCGCAAATTTGTAAGCCGATCTCCCTGACGATCGCCGCTCCTTTATGGATCGAAAACCGAGTTCGCCTAATGTACCCCAGCTAAGACCGTATTATGTACAACACCAATTTGGTACATGGAGAACTCAAGAGGACCGTATCATTTTCCGACCTTACGCAGATTAAAACCGATCTTGCGTCTAAAAAATCTTAAGCCGAACTCAAGTTCGCATAACAATCAAAATCGACTAAGTAAAAATGAGCCGAACTCTCATACGTTCGCAAATTAAAAGTCGAACTCAAGTTCGCCAACAGTCGAAATCGACTAAGTAAAATAAGCCGAGCTCCCATAGTTCGCAAAACTTTTGTGCCCCTAACTACGAATGGCTTGATCCCTTCAAAGGGTACATAGGCAGCCTTCACAAGGCACAACTATAAAACCAAAGAAAACCCAAAGATTTCCTGAAGCAGCTTGCGATCTCCTGAGCCGACCTCCTTCCTTGTCATTGACGAGCCGAAGCCAAATGGAATGAGATTCTCAGACCACTTTATCTATCCGTATAGACTGTTGATCCCCACGTTCAACAACTGGTAAGAAGAAAAATTCCAGTCAAGAAACAGTCAACCTCGCAACAGAAGCCGAACTAAGCCTCGCAACAAAACAACCCTAAAGGATAAACATTGTTTCGCAACAGAGTATTACCAAAACCCGCTAATGACCAAGCAGAAGCTGCCGAACTCCGTTCGTTGCATATGAAACTACTTCGCTGAGCTCGAGATCATCAAATCATCAAGTTTCAATGCCTAAGTAAGAATGCCGATCTCAATTCCAACCGAGCTAAAAAATTCTCCATGAACTTCGCCGAACTCAAGATACTCTTTCGCCGAACTGAGGGGGGGGGACTTATTGTTGGTGGTGAGTTTAGCACTCCCCGGTTTAACCCAGTTTGAATTAAGATCAGCCCAATTACCAGTCTCAAGCCCATTAGAGCTCGACCTAATAAAAGGAAGATCTTTGAAGATAAAGACAAATCCCGAGAAAAGAGGAAGTTATCCATATCGACTTCGGGAAATAAGGAAATCGTGAATATCAAGTCAAGAAGGAAAAACGAAAATCGACCGACCTCAAGACTTATAAATAGAAGAGCTCATTATTCAGAATAACGATCTACAATTTTCTATGTAACTTGAACTACGACCGACTTGATCCCTATTTTTAGGGTACGTATGCAGCTTTCACATGCACAACTGTAAAATCAATAAAATAATCTCCTAAACCCTAAATTGAATTCATCAATATATGAGATGGTGAATTCTGGTTCTCACAGTTGGGGAGAAGGCGGTGGAGCTGAGAGAGAAAGCTCGGATGTGGAAGGAGTAGGCAGAGGCTACCGTGGCGTACGGTGGATCATCTGATAGGAATTATCAAGAGTTTATGGACAACTTGATTGCTCTAAAGTCTAAAGACAACATCAAACAAAAGTAAGGAAGTAAGGTCTCGTAAATATCATATTGATATCGGTTGTTTACACGATTACGGTTTAACGTTGTTTATACGACGTTGTTCACTATATTGTATAGATCTTTTAAAATGTTTTCAAATTATGGTGATGAATATGGTATACCACTTGTTCATGTTTCCAAGTTTTGCTATGTTTTACCATTTATAATATTCATCATTTTTTATGTTTTCATGTTTTAAAAAAGTGATTCCGATATATATAACTAGCGTGTTAAAAGTATAACTAGCAAAAACAAAAAGAAGTATCTACCAAAACTAGATTTTCAGCGTTTTATAATTATTCGACGGAAACTTGATCTAGTTGAATTCTTTTCGTTAACAATTATTCAACTATTCCGTAATTATGGTATTCATCTGACATACCAATCAACCCTTATCTAATAACTTTTATTCTAATATTGTTTGAAAGAAACTAGTAATTTTGGGTAAGTTTTGAATGCTCATCCACTACAAGAAAACTTGCGATTTCTAACGAGAAAAAGGCCGCCGGTTCCAGCTCGTCAGAAAAGGGTCGGAACATTCCGACGGATTAGCGACGGCCGTATTTCCGACGGATTTTCCAACATATATTTGATCGGAACTAAACGTCAGAATGTTGTCGGAAAGCCTTCGGAAATATTTCTGACGGGATTCCGACGGGCATTGTTTCTGACGGATATTCCGATGGATCAATGTCAGAAAATTATGTCGGAACTCTGTCGGATAGCCGTCGGATAGCTGCGGCTAGCCGTCGGATAGCCGTCAGAAACATTTCCGACAACCCTCCGACGGATTATTTCTGACGGATTTCTGACGGATTTCTGACAGACCGTTTCCGACGGATATTCAATTTTTTATTTTGAATTTTATTTTATTATTTAATTATTTTGAAATTTTTTACTTCTAATTATAAATAAAAATATTTGTAAAAAAGAAATTAATTATTAAAAATTCATTAAACATTCAAATTAATTCATTAAAAATAATTAAAAATTGTTCAAAAAAAACATAAAATATTTAATTCAAACGGTCGGAGAGTTGTCGGGGTTGTCATCCCGAAAGAGATGGAGGAAGGCGGCCTGCATGATCTTCTGCAAGGAGGTGAGGTGTGTCTGGGTTGAGGTGTGTGCGGTATTTAACTCCTGGACCTCCACGTCATGGTTTTGAACCGTTTGGGTGAGCCTCGCGGTTTCTTCCCTGTACTCCTAAGCATACCGAGGAACTGAGGAAGAAGATTTCTGGATCGGAAGTCCGCCTAACCCAGCGAATAGACCTTTGACTTGTCAAGTTTCCTACGAAATATTATAAATGTAGGGCCCTAAATGTTATTAAGGAAATAACGAGAAAAAATTGAAAACCAAAAAAAACTTACCGCGAGAACAATTTGGTTGATCTCTTCTCGGGATAACTCGTTCGAAGACCCAGATCCGTCAAGAGTGACATGCGACATCGAAACTTCATGTTCCGTATTGTTCTTCTTGCAAGTCTCTACAAGCTCACGCATCCCCACGTCTTGGATCACACCGGTTTTTTTGTTGGTGTGTCTCTACTCGATTACTTTAAGGTAATCCGTAACCTTACCGTCTTTCTTCGCCTGTGAAATTTTGTTAAGTATATAATAATAAAAAAGAAAATTGTAATTAAAAATGGAAATTAAACTTACCATTTCCATCGTCTCGCGTTCGACGGTCTTTGCGCCCCCATTGTGAATGTAGGCCCCCTTCCCTCCTCGGTCGCTCTTCATGTTCTTCGAGTTTTTATCGGCGAGCTTCTTCGTCGCATGCTTACTCTAGTACTTGCAGAAGCCCTTCCACACGTCGTCGTCGAGGTCCTTCGGCTTATCTTTGTTGTACTTCCACTCGTGCATGTGGTTCGAGTACGAAAGCGCGACATACTTGTCGAATGACCAAGCACCGTCCTCGTCTGCGTATGGTCCCACGTGAAATCTTGCTACATTAAAAAAAAGAAACATAATGTAACTTTTCGAAAATAAAATTGACAAAATGAACTAAAAAAAGAAGAAAAAACTATAAATTACTTATCGCAAAAGTCCGGTGCCACAAGTCTTTCTCGTCGGCAGGCATGTCGGAGTACTTCTCGTGCGGTTTGTCCAACATGTTGTGGAGCATTCGCAAGATTGCCTTTGTGATGTCAGACGACAACTTAAACCTGAAAACATTAAAAA
>PKMM01040193.1:0-67704 GCA_002933915.1 Eutrema heterophyllum
GGTAATAAATGCATTAGTGTTAGATTATAGTTGTGTTAGGTAGTAAATGGTTTCTGGTTAGATAGAAGGCTTGGTTGTGATGAATGCTTGTCAAGTCGATGTGGTTGTGAACTTGTGATGAATGCTTTCTCTTTCTTTGCTTCTTCTTTTCCTTTGTTATCCTCTATTAAACTCTTCTGCTTGGCTTCTCTTTCTGCTTGGCTTCTCTTTGATCACATTCCTTCTTAAACACTTTTCTTCTTATCTTTCTCTCTTCTTTGTCATTTGTGGATATGTCTTCTACGTATCCATATAGTCAGACATCTAATTTTGTTGAACAGTCAACAAGATAGTGTCCCCACATTTCCTGATCCATTTCCTTGTGTCGCACTTGGATCATCACAAGCCCCTGTCTTTTAGTACTCAAGCTTGTACTGAAGATTCAAGCTTCGCCTGCAGAGAGAAGAGAAAGAAGGAAATGGACCCCGACTGATGATGTATTGCTCACCAGCTCCTGGCTCAACACGAGCAAGGATCCTGTTGTAGGCAACGAGCAGAAGTCAGGGGCGTTCTGGACACGCATTGCAGCCTATTTTGCTGTAAGTCCGAAGGCTGCAGGACGTGAAATCCGAGAGCCTACTCAGTGTAAGCAGCGGTGGTAGAAGATCAATGACCTTGTTTGCAAGTTCTGTGGATCCTATGAGGCTGCAACAAGAGAGAAAGCTAGTGGTCATAATGAAAATGATGTTCTCAAACTGGCTCACGAGATCTTCTACAATGATCACAAGAAGAAGTTCACCCTTGACCATACTTGGAAGGAGCTGCGCAATGACCATACATGGTGTGAACTATCTACTACTAAAACTGATGGAAGCTGTAAAAGGAGAAGGTGTGATGATGATGCACAATCATCAAGCTCTCATGTAGAGGAAAGAAAGACTGGTGAAGAAGTTCAAACCACCAACCGTCCTCCTAGTGTTAAAGCAGCAAAAGGCAGAGGGAAGAAGAGTACGGTAGAGGGCAATGTTCTGTCGGAGTTTCAGAGCATGTGGGCCATAAAAGAGAAGGATTTGGAGAGGAAAGAAAGACTGTCAAAGATGGGTTTACTTGACAGTCTCATTGCAAAAAAAGAACCATTATCTGACTATGAAGAAGCTCTAAAGAAGAAGCTTATTACAGACAAGTTGGCTAATTAGTTATCTCATCTTTTATTTAAATCTTTGAAGTTGTGTTATTGGTGTCTAGTTTGTGTTTCAGGTTAAGAACAAGCTTTAGTTGTTGTATGTTTTATTTTAAATGTTGGTGTTATCGGTTTCTTTTTGTTTCATGTTAAATGTTTGTCTTTAATGAAAGGAGATGGTTTCATTATGTTCTGTTTTTATTTGTCTTTGGTATTTGTTTGATAACGAGCATCTGAGGAAGAAGACTTTGTACCAATCTCCAGCTTATCACCAGAAGGTACGCAAACTATTCTCATAATGTTCTGTTTAGAGTAAGAACAATCGAGAGTAACCAAACTTTAAAATGGTTGTCTTTGATTGGGATTGTCTTCAGCTAATTATTGAACTCATCGACTGATTGTGTTTGTTTGTTTGTGTTTCAGCTCAATATGAACCAATGAACTTGACTTTTAATTGTGTTTGTTTGTTTGTGTTTCAGCTTTGGAAATGGTTATGGGCACAAAAAAACAAGAGAAGTCACAAGACTTTACCAAGATCACAAGTCTTCGTACCTATGTATGTGTTTGTCTTTTTTCTGATGGGACTATGCTTTTGGTTTTGTTCTTTTGTTACCTTTTGTTGTTACAAGATCACAAGACTTTACCAAGACCACATGTTGTTACCTTTTTTTGACACCACAACAATCATCTTCGATTCTTCATATATATGTAACCAATGAGTTTAAAAATTTTCACAACAATCATATTCTCTCATTTGCTTTAGAGAGAATTCGATTCTTTACCAAGACCACATGGGGTTTCTTCTTTTCTCATTCTCCTTTGACACCACAACAATCATATTCTCTCATTCTCCTTCTTCTTTTCTTGAGCAAATCCACTACAAAAAAAAAACCCAAATATGGCTTCTTCTTCCAATAATAATTTTGATGGATCAATAGATGAAAATTTTGATCAACATTTTGATCAAGTATTCGATCAAACATTCGAGAATCTGTTCATTGATTATGGTGATCATCAAGAGCCAAGAAAGTCAAGGAAAAAATGAGTTTTTATCGAAAGAGATCGCGAGAAATGCCACATACGTTTATGGAACGATTATTTAAGTGAAGATGCAACATACCCGGCTAATCTATTCCGACGGCGTTTTAGAATGAACAAGCCATTGTTCTTTCATATTGTTGATCGGCTTTCCAATGAAGTTCCTTATTTTCAACAGAAGAAAGATGTTCTCGGAAGGCCTGGTCTCTCTGCACTTCAGAAGTGCACAGCCGCAATTCGTCTCTTGGCATATGGCACTACGCTTGATACGATTGACGAATACCTCCGGCTCGGTGCAACTACTGCTCGTTTATGTTTGGAAAATTTTGTCGAAGGAATAATTATTCTCTTTGGCGATGAGTACATAAGAAGACCCACACCGGAGGATCTTCAACGACTACTTGATGTTGGAGAGCAACGAGGATTTCCCGGGATTGTAGGAAGCATCGATTGTATGCATTGGGAGTGGAAGAATTGCCCGACCGCTTGGAAAGGGCAATATTCACGTGGTTCTGGAAAACCTACTATCGTTTTAGAGGCGGTAGCTTCATATGATCTCTGGATATGACATGCATTTTTTAGACCTCCATGTACCTTAAACGATATTAATGTTCTTGATCGCTCACTCGTTTTTGATGATATAATAAAAGGTCAAGCTCCGCAAGTGAATTTCTCTGTCAACAGTATCATTTGGCTTACTATCTCACAGATGGTATTTATCCGAAATGGGTTACGTTTATCCAATCTATTCCAATTCCACATGGCCCAAAAGCATCATTATTTGCTCTACATCAAGAAGATACCCAAAAAGATGTCGAGCGTGCTTTTAGAGTCTTGCAAGCTCGATTTACCATTGTTAAAAACCCGATTCTTTCTTGGGATAAAACAAAAATAGGAAAGATTATGAGAGCATGTATCATACTCCACAATATGATAGTTGAAGACGAACGAGATGAATACACTCAATTTGATGTTTCAGAATTCCAACAAGGAGAAGGT
Organism: Eutrema heterophyllum; assembly: GCA_002933915.1. Taxonomy (NCBI): domain Eukaryota; kingdom Viridiplantae; phylum Streptophyta; class Magnoliopsida; order Brassicales; family Brassicaceae; genus Eutrema; species Eutrema heterophyllum. The sequence goes on from PKMM01040193.1 coordinate 3,197, forward strand.
AACAGAAGTTCATATGTGGATCTCATGTATTCTACAGATATGCCTACAAATCTCGTCAATATGTTGGGTGTTCGAACTAGAATTTGGGATAGACAACTGCATCAACAATTGAAAGCTGATTTGGTTGAGAATATATATCAAAAATTTGGACGTGATCAAGATAACAATTGAGGATATAAGAAAAAATTTGTATGTGAAACCAAATGTATGTTTAAAATTTTAATATCAATTATGTTTTTTTTCTTAACAACCCCTTATGGGGTTCTAGAGATGATATTTCATAAGTTTCTTAAAAAAAATTCTTAACTTAAATTTAATAATAAAATATTTACTAAGAACCCCTCGTGGGTTTCTTATCATCTAGCAAACAAACCAGATTTAAAAACTAATAATCAAACACTCAAACAATTTTATTAGCATATGTAAATATTACATATATCTATTCAGATGTTTTTGTATATTCTGTGGTAAATGGTCCCATGAAAATTATTCAAAATTTAAATTTGGAAAATGAATAGTGAAAACGAAAACTAAACGACATGAACAACTACTAAAAGGATTGTAGCCGACCATAAAACTAAAATTCTCACCGACATTACTAGGCCTGAGCGTTTGTAACCATACCCGATATCTGAACCCGAACCCAACCCTAAGTAGCGGGTTCATATTGGATATAGATCCTCTAAAATACCCGATTGAGGCTCGAGGCTTAGTATTTCGGATATCGGGTCGGAATCGGATATAATCCGAAATCCGAAGTAAACCCAAATAAATCCGAAGTAAAATCGAAATTTTTTATTTTAAAAATACTTCGATTAACTCGATCGAGAAAACATATTGTGCTGATTTTTTAATTATGTTGAACTATTTCGGGTTTTGATCATATTATGGGTAAAAATACCCGAACATACCCGAATTGACCCGAAATACCCGAAATACCCGAAAAATACCCAAACCCATTATTACTTCGGTTACAAAATATCCGATGTAACTGAATCCAAAATGTTACTTGGTTAAGGGCGGATTCTAATCAGATTATTAAACCCGAACCGAATCCGATAAGTCCCGAATCAAACCCGACCCGATGGTTTAAAATACCCGAACGGGGCCTCTTAGCCGAAACCCAAAAACCCGAAAAATCCGACCCGAAACCGAACTCAAATCCGAATGGGTATCCAAACGCTAGGCCTAGACATTACCATAAGTACGTTGTCACTGGTGGTCTAGTTTTGCAAACTGCATAAACTAATGATTCATGTTAAATTAAATATAAAACTTCCCAAATTATAGAATATATTAACAATGGTTCCGTTTTTTATTCTCTAAAAAATAGTATTGAGAATGTGTGGTGGGTATCCCTCTCAAAACCACCTGGCTGTATTTATTTTAATAATTAAAATTATTATGATAATAATAAACTCAGACTTCACTTTCCTTGTGATATATATTTATATAACTTGGAATTTGGGCCAAGAAATATATAACCGAAACTTTACCATTAATAATGTTATTAGCGGTTATTTGTATTCGTATTTGGAGTTTTGCTACACCAAGAACGTTCATAATTAATTAGGAAATAGTCTTCAACTTAAACTTCACAAATATCAAAGCTTCTCAAGCTTATAAAAGGACCTAAGTTTTATTCTATACACAAAATAAACACAAAACGCTAATTATCATTGTGATTTAAACAAATATATATATACTTTTTGTTTTTCCCAATTTCGAGTGTGTGAATTCGATACAAACGACGTAGTTTTTCAACAGTAGTAACTGGCTTTCCATCTTCGTACGCCGGTTACTGACCTCGCAAAAGCACAGAATTATTAGATTTCTATGTTCATAGCTTTTGTTTCCTTCTGATTTTGATTTTAAGTTGGAACTCAAATCAAGTTTTTCTTTTTTCCAACAAAGTGTTGGTATTTTTGAATTTTTTTGTAACTTTTTTATTCTTCATAGTATAAAAATTTATTGCATTAATGGCTTACCCAAATTTTTGAGCTCTTTTAGCCTTTTTGTTCCTCCCCTTCTTCTTCTTCTTCTTCATTCTCCAACATCCAAATTTGTTTCTAGGGTTTTGATTGAGCAATGAAGAAGTCTAAACTCGATTACTCCGCTTCTCAGAGTCGATTCGGGCTGGTTCAGTTCCTGTTGGTTGTTCTCCTCTTTTACTTTCTCTGCATGAGCTTCGAGATCCCTTTCATCTTCAGAAGCGGGTCCGGGTCCGGGTCTGATGACGGGTCTTCTTCGTCTTTTGCTGACGCATTGCCGAGACATATGGTTTTTGGTAGGGAAGCAAACTGGACTATTGGAGAAGAAGACCCACATCGACCTTTCAAGGATCCGGGTCGGGTGAATCGGGTGGGTCGGGTCGAGCTTCGCTCACCGGAGACGAAAATGCGGGACTTTAAAACCGTCTCTGAAATCTTCGCCAACGAGAGCTTTTTCGACAGCGGCGGATTCAGCGATGATTTCTCGATCTTCCACAAAACCGTGAAGCATGCGATATCCATGGGAAAGAAAATGTGGGACGGGCTCGATTCGGGTTTAATCATAGCCGATGAAACGCCGATTAAAAACCGAACGGAGAAATGCCCGGATATGGTTTCGGTTACCGGGTCGGAGTTCGTGAACCGGAGCCGGATCTTGGTTCTTCCTTGTGGATTGACGCTTGGATCTCACATCACCGTCGTGGCGACGCCGCATTGGGCACACGCCGAGAAAGACGGAAAGATAACGGATTCGAAGGAAGGAAAAGATAAAACGGCGATGGTGACGCAATTCATGATGGAATTGCAGGGATTGAAGGCGGTGGACGGCGAAGATCCGCCTCGGATCCTCCATTTCAACCCGAGGATCAAAGGTGATTGGAGTGGGAGACCAGTGATTGAGCAGAACACTTGTTATCGGATGCAATGGGGCTCTGCTTTACGCTGCGATGGTCGCGAATCTAGTGATGACGAAGAATCCGGTATTGACTTGACTTAATTAACTGATTTCTTTTTCTTTATCTGAAACTTTGATTGTGATTGTTGAACTAGAGTTGACTTAAAACAATTGTTTAATTGGAGTTTGAATTTCAACGCACGCACCTGGATACTACAGGTTCGTCTTTTTTTAAAAAAATCCTAATTTGGTTTCTGGGTTTTGTGAAGTTGATGGAGAGGTGAAATGTGAGAGGTGGAAGAGGGACGATGGAGGTGATGGTTCTGATGAATCAAAGAAGATATGGTGGTTGAACAGGCTGATGGGTCGGAGGAAGAAGATAACACATGATTGGCCATACCCTTTTGCAGAAGGGAAGCTCTTTGTGCTTACCCTTCGAGCTGGAATGGAAGGTTACCACATCAGCGTTAATGGAAGACATATCACATCTTTCCCCTATAGAACCGTGAGTAATTGATTCGACACTTTCGAGAATTTGTCGATCGAGTGGTTTAAAGATTGACCACCGGTATAATGGTTTTTTTTTTCTCCAGGGGTTTGTTCTGGAGGATGCCACCGGACTAGCAGTCAAGGGAAACATTGATGTGCATTCGGTATATGCTTCCTCGTTACCCTCTACAAATCCGAGTTTTGCACCGCAAAAGCATCTCGAGATGCAAAGCATCTGGAAAGCTCCTGCATTACCTCAAAAGCCTGTAGAGCTGTTCATCGGAATTCTCTCTGCTGGGAACCATTTTGCGGAGAGAATGGCCGTGAGGAAGTCATGGATGCAGCAAAAGCTAGTCAGATCATCGAAAGTTGTTGCACGGTTCTTTGTGGCATTGGTAAGCACAATTCTTGATAGAGAATATCACCTAAATATAGTCTTTGGTTAAACTTCATTTGTTTATTATGTTAATTTATGGGCAGCACGCAAGAAAAGAAGTCAACGTGGACCTGAAGAAAGAAGCCGAGTACTTTGGTGATATTGTCATAGTACCGTACATGGATCATTATGACCTTGTTGTGCTCAAGACGGTTGCCATCTGCGAATATGGGGTGATAAGCTAACTAACCTCTTCGTCCCTCTTTTGTTCTCCTTATTTTGGATGACTTTTCTGATGATTTATTTGTGAATTTGTAGGTTAGCACAGTGGCGGCAAAGTATATTATGAAATGTGACGATGATACATTTGTGCGAGTGGATGCAGTGATCCAGGAAGCAGAAAAGGTTAAGGGAAGAGAGAGCCTTTATATTGGAAACATTAATTTCTACCATAAGCCTCTGCGCACTGGGAAATGGGCTGTGACATACGAGGTATAGATCTTATATCAGACCCGAAACTCAATTGAGCTGAACAAGTAACAGGAAACGTGCTGTGTTTAGACTTTATATTGATTTTCTGAATGGTGAAACCAGGAATGGCCAGAAGAGTATTATCCTCCATACGCAAATGGTCCGGGTTACATCTTGTCATATGATATAGCTAAGTTCATCGTCGATGATTTTGAGCAGCAGAGACTAAGAGTAAGTTATCCTTTACGCGTATACTAGATTTTGAGGTGACCCATCCAAGAAACATGAAAACAAAGGTTTTTTTTTTTTTTTATGGAATTAAGCATCTGTTGATATGGTAATCGTACTTGTTGGTTATTGCAGTTATTCAAGATGGAAGATGTGAGCATGGGAATGTGGGTGGAGAAGTTCAATGAGACTAGACCGGTGGCGGTGGTTCACAGCCTCAAGTTCTGCCAGTTCGGATGCATAGAAGACTACTTCACCGCTCATTATCAGTCGCCTCGGCAGATGATTTGCATGTGGGATAAGCTGCAGAGACTCGGGAAGCCCCAATGCTGCAACATGAGATGACATAACATTGTTTTTGGCCGGATTCTGGAATTTTCGTGAGAAAGGAAAATGGAGAAGCAGATGGGAGTTTATGGAGCTAACTGTTTTAGATCTCTGTATATATAGAACAATATATAATGTATCTATATATATAATATAATGAAGGGCTCTTGAAAAGTTGACAGAAAAGTCAAATAGTTTCTGCAGTTTTTACAAAATATGTAATCCAGTGGTACTCCAAGTCTGGTACCTCTCTTCAACTTCCTCATCACGATGAGGTTTTCGAATCCTTTTAGGTACTCTGTTTAATCTACATGCTAACATTTTGCAAGCCATGACAGGCCTTATTTTGCAAGCCACAAAGCAGAGTATTTTGCAAGCCACAAAGCAGAGTAATTCCACAAAGCAGAGTAATTACTCTTTATTCTATCACTCTGAAGCAGGCCTTATTTTGCAAGCACTTAGCATCACATGATTCAAACCGGATGCTCCCACATGCTGTTTTAATCACCACATTAATTGATGGCCTTGATATCATCTTATTTTGCATCATTTTAGCATTCATATCACTTAGGTTTCGTGTCATTTGCATGTAGATCGTGTCATTTCCTTAGCGTCTTAGTCATCTTAGGAGTTTAGGACATTGCATTAGGTCCTAAAGAGTCTTTGCGTGTTTTGGATCGTGTTTTAGGTACTTTGGAGGACATTCGAGACCCACGGAGTGAGGACGGTTGGAAAGGAGCAAGCGGAAAGGTCATACCGATGTCACATATCGGTATGACTAATCGGTATGGAGACCGGAGCAAAACAGCCCCAGTACCGACGTGCAGCACCGAGGAGTGACATCGGTATCGCAGCTTCAGGGGATTGTACCGAGGTCACAACTCGGTGTAACACCTCGGTATGACTCCTTCAAATTTGACGTAGCAGCAATACCGACGTCACAGGTCGGTACAACAAATCAGTATTGAAACAGAAACAAAACGGTCTTGGCACCGACCAGTTGTACCGAGGAGTGACATCGGTATTCACCGCAGAATCATCAAGGCATTTTCACCTCAGTATCGATGCCACAAATCGGTATCCTTCATCGGTGCACAAACCCATGTCCAATACCGAGCTGTTGCATCGATGAGTGACATCGGTATTGACCCCCAAGACACTATTTACCCATTTCAACCGGGTCGGTACCTGGTTTGTCCCGGGTCGACCCGGTTCGACACTATTCACTATATAAGCTTAAAAACCTAATTTTTAGATTATGTCTTTTTATGCTAAAAAGACCTATCTAAGTGTGTTCTAAGTGATTTGTAAGAGATATCTCCTTTTGATTTATGCAATTTAAGTTTGGATCCTTTGATTTCTATCTTCTATCTCTACTTTCTTAATCATTTAATCATCTAATCATGGGATTTAACATGTTTTTCATAGGATTTGTTGGGTTCTCCATGATTAGTGAGTAGTCTTTTAGGATTTGAGAGTTTGGTAGATTTATGGTGATTCCATGGATGATTAATGATATCTAGGATTAGATTATTAGATTACCCTTCTTGATTAGTACTCTTAATGTTAAATCTAGCTTGAGAAAGTGGATTTAGATCAAAGAGCATTTCACACCCACAATGTGTTTGATGAAATGCCTTGATGAACTAATTAAGAGATATTCATTTCTAGCCTATGAGAGTAGTTGTCTAGTGTGATTATTGGTTGATCTTGATTGTTAAACTTAATGCTTGCTAATTAATTATCCACAAATAAGAATTTGATTTTGGATTAGTGATTAGCAAAGATGATAAGGGCCTTGAGAAAGGATTAGTCGTAATTAATGATCTCTGCCTAGGGATAAGTATTGCTTGAATTTTGGACATCATTAATTAGTCATGGATCACCTTATTTCAATTGTCTTACCCTTGAATTCACCTTTTATCTATTGCATTACTCTCGTTTAGTTTTGCTAGTTCTTGTTACTTGTTTAGATTCGATTAGCTAATTAGATAAACACAAAAACCAATTTGTCTTGCTTGAATTAAGAAAAATTGATTTCGATTGAGTAATTGATTAGGAAAAATCCTACTATCAATTTAGCGTCGTTGCCGATTGGGTTTAGCTTTCAACATTAAGATTTTATATCTTCTTGAGATTAAGCTTTCTTTTCACTTTTGTTACTAATCTCTATCCCTCCCTTGTTTCCTATCTTTCTCTATAGGTGTATGCATTTGCGAAGTCGGGGTCCAACGAATTTGATTGATAGAGTGGACGACATTCGTGCTTTGGAGAGAGATCTCGCAAGAGCAAGGAGACAAAGGGAAAGACAATTTCACGTCGAACGTTTGGGTATGTAGAACTTAGACGACGTACCAGTTGGAAACAACAACGGGCAATTTGCCAATCAACTAGGCAATGGAGGTAATGGAAACCACCACGCCCAAGGTGGCCAAGCGCCACACGTCCCACCACCACCCGCCCGGCAAGTGAGAGCCCCTAACCATCCCCCAAGGGCTCAAAACGTGGTTGGCGCGGGTGATGCCGCCAACGCTCATCAAAACATGCAAGGGATTCAAGCCCCTCCGGTGGAGAACAATAACTTCGAAGTAAAGGCGGGGTTGATTAATATGGTTCAAGGCAACAAATTCCTCGGCCTATCAATGGAGGACCCGTTGGATCATATTGATCAATTCGATAGGATATGCGGGCTAACCAAGATGAATGGTGTCTCGGATGACGGTTTCAAGCTAAGACTCTTCCCGTTTTCCCTTGGAGATAAGGCACATCAATGGGAGAAGAAACTACCTCAAGGCTCCATCACGTCTTGGGACGATTGCAAGCGAGCTTTCCTTGCTAAGTTTTTCTCACCGGCCCGAACCGCCAAGTTGAGGAACGAAATCTCTAATTTCACCCAAAGATCAAACGAGTCCTTCAACGAAGGTTGTGAAAGGTTTCGAAGCTACACTTCTCAATGCCCTCATCACGGTTTCTCCAATGCATCTCTCCTAAGCACCCTCTACCGCAGTGCTTTGCCCAAGATACGAATGCTTCTAGACACGGCCTCCAATGGGAACTTCTTGGCCAAATATGTTGATGAAGCCATGGAACTAGTTGAGAATCTAGCTCAAAGCGATGGGACTTATGGAGATGATTACGATCGAGCAACCCGAATGACTAGTGATTTGGAAGAGCAAAAGAGGACCAAGGAAATAAAGAGCCTCAATGACAAGATAGACAAGCTTCTAAGCTCTTCTCAAAAGTAAGTTCATTTTGTGGGGGACTATGAGGACAACGAAGGTTATGAAGATGAGGTTGTAGATGGGGCTACCCAAGAGGAGATGAACTATGTGGGTAATCAAGGCTACCAAAGGGGCTGTTTCAACCAAAACTATCGGAACCACCCTAACTTCTCTTACCGGAACCCAAATGTGGAGAATCCTCAAGATCAAGTGTATCCTCAACAACACCAAGGCAACCAAGGTGGTCAACAAAGGAATTTCACTTCCCAACAACAAGGTCAAGCTTCCAACAACCAAGGCTATGTTCCCAAGCACACTTTTCAAGGGAATCAAGGTGGGTTTCAAGCCAAATCACATTTCATTGCTCCACCCGGTTTTCAATAAGGCTTTGTCCCCCAAGGTCAAACAACTACGTCTAAACCGCAAGAGCTTGACTTGAACACCATGTTTCAACAACTTCTAAAGGGACAAGCGGAGATCAATACAAGGGTAGATTGTTCTTACAACGATCTTAACTCCAAGCATGAGACATTGAGCTCCAAGGTCAAGCAACTTGAAGGCAAGGGACCTGCTTCTTCTTCACGGCCACAAGGCCAACTACCGGGAAAGCCCGAAACCAACCCCAATGAGTATGTCAATGCCATTACACTAAGGAGTGATACGGTCTTGCCCCCTAGAGAAGCTCATCCTACTCTCAACGAGGACATTGAGAACCAACGTGGGGGGGCGGAACTTGAGACTCAAGACGAAGTGGTAGTTGAAGACACGGTTTCGGAAGGCAAAGAAAAGGGTACACGGGTTGAAAAGATCAAGACCAATGTCGTTGCTCAAGAGAAACCCAAGAAGAGAGAGACCTTGTTTGTCCCACCACCACCTTATGTGCCAAAGCTTCCGTTTCCCGGACGTTTCAAGAAACAATTGTTGGAAAAGTACAAGGTGGTGTTTGATAGACAAATGGCGAAGGTTGAGCTTACCATGCCTTTGGTGGATGCATTTTTACTTGTGCCTCAATACGCCAAGTTCCTCAAGGATGCCGTGAAGGAAAGAGCTAAAGAGATGGAATCCATGGTGGTATTGACCCATAAGTGTAGTGCCATCATCCAAAAGAAGGTGGTACCAAAGAAACTTGGAGATCCGGGTAGTTTCACTCTCCCATGTGCTTTGGGACCTCTAGCGTTCAACAATTGTCTTTGTGATCTAGGGGCTAGTGTGAGCCTTATGCCATTCTCGGTTGCTAAGAGATTGGGCTTCACAAAGTACAAAGCTTGCAACATCTCTTTGATCTTGGCGGATAGAAGTGTGAGAGTGCCAATTGGGTTGCTCGAAGACCTACCAATCATGGTTAGAGATTTCATCGTCATGACGGACTTTGTTGTGCTCGAGATGGATGAAGAGCCTAAAGACCCACTCATCTTTGGGAGACCGTTTTTGGTAACCGTATGAGCTATCATTGATGTGAGAAAGGGCAAGATTGATTTGCATTTGGGTAAAGAAGAGGTGCTTGAATTCAACATCAATGACGTTATGAAGAAGCCCACTATAGACAGTCAATGCTTCTACATCGAGATCATGGATGAATTGGCGGATGAACTCCTTGAAGAGTTGAACCTTGAGGATGGTTTGCAAGTTGCTTTGACCAAGGACCAAGGTGAACATGGGTATTTGAGTGAGGCAAGTGAAGGTTACAAGTTGATTTTGGACTCAGACAAGCCAATGGTTAAGGAAGCTTCGTTCATTGATTTGGATCTTCAAGGGATGAAGTGTGAAGACGGTTCTACATTGGGTTTGATTCAAGAGAGTTTTGCTTTGCAAGTGGATCAAGTGGAGGACGTGGTAGATGCTAGCAATGGTAAGTCTAGCATGGATGACGATCGGAGTGAGCTCAATGCGCCTAAGGTGGACCTCAAACCGCTTCCTAAAGGGCTAAGGTACGCTTTCTTAGGTCTCAATGAGTCTTACCCGGTGATAGTCAATGATGAGCTTAGTGAAGATGAAATTGCCACCCTTTTGAAAGAGTTAAGAAAATTTAGAAAGGCAATTGGATACTCACTAGGTGACATTAAGGGTATTTCCCCATCTCTTTACACACATAGGATCCATCTAGAAAGCGAATCGATGACTTCCATTGAACACCAACGTATATTGAATCCTAATTTGAAGGAGGTGGTCAAGAAAGAGATTCTAAAGCTCCTAGATGCGGGGGTTATCTATCCTATCTTCGATAGTGCATGGGTATCCCTGGTCCATGTAGTGCCTAAAAAGGGTGGAATCACGGTGATAAAAAACGGCAAAGATGAGTTAATACCAACTAGGACTATCACCAGTCATAGGATGTGCATTGATTATCGAAAACTCAACTCCACCACTAGAAAATACCATTTTCCACTCCCTTTCATTGATCAAATGCTTGAGAGACTTGCTAATCATCCATTCTATTGCTTTCTTGACGGTTATTCAGGATTCTTTCAAATTCCCATTCACCCAAACGACCAAGAGAAGACGACATTCACATGTCCTTATGGCACCTTTGCTTATCGAAGGATGCCGTTTGGACTATGTAACGCACCCGCCACATTTCAAAGGTGCATGATGTCGATCTTCTTGGATCTAATTGAGGAGATGGTCGAGGTTTTCATGGACGACTTCTCGGTATATGGCTCCTCGTTCTCTTCTTGTTTGTCAAATCTTTGTAGGGTCCTAAAAAGGTGCGAGGAGACAAACTTGGTGCTAAATTGGGAGAAATGCCACTTCATGGTGCGAGAAGGCATCGTGCTAGGCCACAAGATTTCCGAGAGGGGCATCGAAGTAGACAAGGCAAAGATTGAGGTGATGGTGAGCTTGGAACCGCCAAAGACGGTTAAAGATGTCCAAAGCTTCTTAGGACACGCGGGTTTCTACCGCCGCTTCATCAAAGATTTTTCAAAGATTACTCGTCCTCTCACTAGGCTCCTTTGCAAAGATGTCAAATTCAAGCTTGATGAGGAGCGTCTTGAAGCATTCTTAAAGATAAAAAAAGGCCCTAGTTAGTGCTCCAATCGTGCAAGCTCCGGACTGGGAACTACCTTTCAAGATTATGTGTGACGCGAGTGACTTTGCTGTTGGAGCAGTCTTAGGCCAAAAGAAAGACAAAAAGGTTAATGTCATCTACTATGCAAGTAGGACGTTGGACGACACTCAAGCAAGATATGCGACGACGGAAAAGGAGTTGTTGGCAGTGGTATTTGATATGGAGAAATTCCGCTCGTATGTGGTTGGCTCCAAGGTTGTGGTGTACACGGATAATGCGGCTTTAAGGTACTTACATGCCAAAAAGGATACCAAACTGAGACTTCTACGATGGATTTTGCTCTTGCAAGAGTTTGATATGGAGATAGTGGACAAGAAAGGCATTGAAAATGGGGTCGCGAACCACTTGTCTAGGTTGAGAATCGAAGACCTTGTCCCGATAGACGACAAACTCCCCGAAGAATGTCTTATGTTGATTGATGTCTTGAGGAAAGGTTATGAGGCGGTGATGGTTTTTGAGGAAGTCAAGAGTTTGGAAGACGACAAGCTACCTTGGTACGCGGATTTTGTAAACTACTTGGCTTGCGGAAGAGAGCCGCCGAGGTTAGAAGGATACAAGAGGAAGAAGTTCTTCCACGATGTCACTCGGTTCTATTGGGATGAGCCTTTTCTCTACAAGTTGTGCTCGGATGGTCTATATCGACGATGTGTACCGGAAGGAGAAGCTAATGGGATTTTGGTTCATTGTCACGGTTCATCTTATGGTGGTCACTTTGCTTCTTACAAGACAGCCACAAAAGTTCTTCAATCCGGCTTTTGGTGGCCAAGCATATTCAAGGATGCGCATGCTTTCGTTTCCGCTTGTGATGCGTGCCAAAGGAAGGGGAACATTGGTAGAAGAGACGAGATGCCCCAAAACCCGATTTTCGAAGTGGAACTCTTTGATGTGTGGGGGATAGACGTTATGGGACCGTTCCCTTCATCTTACGGGAACCAATACATTTTGGTGGCGGTGGATTATGTTTCTAAATGGGTGGAGGCCATAGCAAGCCCTACAAATGACGCCAAGGTGGTCATTAAACTCTTCAAGTCCATCATCTTCCCGCGGTTTGGTGTTCCCCGGGTTGTGATAAGTGATGGTGGCACCCATTTCATAAACAAGGTGTTTGAGAACTTGCTAAAAAAACATGGAGTCAAACACAAGGTGGCCACGCCTTATCACCCCCAAACGAGTGGGCAAGTGGAGGTTTCTAACCGGCAAATCAAGACGATTCTAGAGAAGACTATTGGAACTACAAGAAAAGATTGGTCCATGAAACTTGATGACGCATTGTGGGCCTATCGAACCGCTTACAAGACACCGATTAGAACAACCCCATTCAATCTTCTTTATGGGAGATCTTGTCACTTGCCGGTTGAGTTGGAGTACAAAGCCTTATGGGCGGTTAAACTTCTCAATTTTGGATCTCAAAACCGCACAAGAAAAGAGTTTGATTCAACTCCAGAGCTCGATGAGATTAGGCTAGATGCCTATGAAAGTTCAACGATTTAGAAAGAACAGACTAAGACGTTTCACGACAAGAAGATTGTGCGTAACGATTTTAAAGCCGGAGACCAAGTGTTACTATTCAACTCCCGGTTGAGGCTATTTCCCGAAAAGCATCCAATTCGAGTTGTGATGTGCCAAATTTGATATGCTCAAATTAATACCCTAAAAGTACTAAAGCAGTGTTGCAATATAGTTAGGGGTCGAACACAAGAACTCCAGATATCACTCAATAGATTATAAAGATTAGAATTAAGCTAAACCAATAGTTTGTAGACTAAAGCAATGTGTAAATTAGATGTGTTGTAAATCGATTGGAAGAAAGATTAGGCTCAGGGTATTACTCAGGAATTCAATGAATGTAGATAAACTAGCTAACATAATTCAGTTTTAGCGCGGTTCTTGAACTCAAATCACTAAAGTATAGCTAACCAACTCTCGTTGCGAAAACTATCTAAGTCTAAATCCTAGAATTCCAAATCTCTTTGCGAATTCTAAAGTCTAAACCAGCTTTTAGTTCAAGTTTGATTTGTTCACAAAACAACTAAACCAAATCTCTTTGCGAATAGTTATTTTGCTCACTCTAGGTTCTGTCAGGTAACTAATCGCACTCTCGTGCCTAACCAATTATCCTAAGATCTTAGTTCTATGTGATCAGTCTAGAATTAGCTTTGAGAACAACATATGCGAAGAACTAATTTAGATGGTGAATCCTAATTATTCAATTAACCTAACATTCAGAGAAAACCCTTAAGAGAACCCTGAACCTAACAAGAGAACTACTCAGACATGATAATTGAGACAATAAACATGACTGAAATAATACTCAAATAAATAATAAAAAGGAGAGTAACAAGAGGGTTCGAAAATCTTCTCTCGGACGAACAGAGTCTCAGACTTGTCTCCCTCAGAAAGCTCTCTCACAAAACTCAGATCAATCAAGCGTAATCAAAAACGTCTCCTCAAAGTGGCTCAAAATCCTAATTAATAACCTAAAACACGTTTTGGGGTTTATTGCAATTATCAAAGTCTTCTGGGCAATTTTGCAATTCTTCAACTCTTCATAAAAGTCGCGACTTCTGTCTTGCTGCAATGAGTATCGACCGATACTAGGGTAGTGTCGATCAATAATGAGACTCTAAATCGGGTACTCAGCTACACAAGCTTCTGTTTTGCTCCAAAAAACTCAAATATCTCCAATTATGCTACAAACGTGCTAAAACTTGTAAAAGACCCTAAAAGACTCCAAAATAAAAGAAAGATTCCAAAATAAAAGAAAGACTCTATAAAACGGACTTATATCATGGCTTAAAATGGGTAAAAACCATGATATATCAACTCCCCCAGACTTAGCCTTTGCTTGCCCTCAAGCAAATAGAAGGCTAAACCAGAGAAAGAAGTTTGAAAACGCGGAGACTCACCTGTTCTTGAAACGTTGCAATGACCCTTTTCCCAAGCACCCAAATGTCACCTAACCAGATCCAAATCTAACCACTATGTACTTCTCCGTAGACATTCGCAGCTTCCCCAGACTACTCACATTATTTCGCTGCATCGTTCATTTAAACCCCTCATCGCCAGTTTCATCGCTGTGATTAATACCAAGAACCTTATAGATTCCTTCCCATACAATATCATAACAAGGAACCACCCAATTTCATACTTTTTGTATCACTTTCTCTCCTCCAGACTTATTTCTTATCATATTTTCTTCTTTTCTTTTTTTTTTTTTTTTTTTTTTTTTTTTTTTTTTTTTTTTTTTTTAGATTCGCATATACACATCAAGGTATGAGACGCGAGTATTGATGGTGTTTGCCACCGAATCCCCGGTTCTTCCCTCTCAATGTATCAAAGGATGTAGGCGAATAATGGCATCATAGGAAAATCCTAGCCTCGCTTCCAATCCTCTGTGTGATCATCCCTCACCAAGTAGAATAATGAGATCTCTGGAAATTTTCCTAGCCCTCTACTCAGAAGAGAATCATTTCATCTTTTATGCTTTTATTTATTAATGAACAGAAGGGGAGAGAGATACTAATACTTTTAAACACATGGGTTCCTTTGTCAGATATGAATGAGGAATCAAGCTCTATGAATACTAACCACATCGATGAAGTGCAAAAATTTGGCTCAGGCTTTAAAATAACTCTGCTGGAAACATGTGTGTCTTCTAGTTAACTGGTCAGCCTTTGGATTTTTCATTAGTCGATCTGTAGCTGATTCTGTAACAGTGGACACTCAGAAGCAAAATCAAAACAGCAGTTTCAAGGACACGATCATAATCTCCAACAAAATTTTGACTCAATAAAACAAATTTTGTCTCGATAAAAACGACTGACTCTAAGAAAAACAAACACAATGTCAGCGACTACCTCCCCCAGACATAAACAACACTGTCCCCAGTGTTATCAAGCTTGAGTTTGGTGAGAGAAATCAAATGAACCGAGTGGAATATGAAAATCGAAGAGGTTACCCGAGATGGTAATGAGTGTCGACCGACACTGAACTGGTATCGATCGATACCAGCACATGGTCGACATAATTCCTCTTAACAGCGATAATGGTGCCTGGAAATTGTGTCAAACGATCCAAATGTGTTATCGTTAGCACTGTTAGATCACTCAAGCACAAGTCAAAAGCAACAAAAATCATAGAAGCATAAGTTCCACAAAGTACACAATGATAACAATGCTAACATAAGACCCAAAATAACAAAAGTTCGAACGAAAAGAAACAGAAAAGGGAAAAGAAAAACAAACGTGAAACCAGATAATCAGAGGACTAATCCTCCTCAGTGGCGTCAGAGTCATCGCCAGCGGTGCAAGATGGTCCAGCCTGATGTGGTGATCGTGGTGAAACGGGGCGCTGAGACGCCATGCAGCTGCATCGAGACACATCACTCCAAATGGTCTAAAGACTCTCGACAACGTAGCGCTGGAACGGGTCAATCTCCATCGCATGTGGCGTAGGAAAAGTAGGTGTAGGAGCAGGTGCGTGGCGTGCGCGTGATCGACCCCCAGCAGGGCCAGAAGCAGGCGGACGGGCTCTAGTAGCGGAGCCTCGACGTCGAGTGATCGGTGCAGGCTCCATATCAGCAGTGGCAGGCGCGAAGAGTAGCTGAGCAGGATCACCGCCAATGTCCATCAGATCGGTGTTGGGGAGCTGAACCAGATAGTCCCCAGTAGAAGTGCTGAAAACCCAACGCCTATCCGGCTTCAGCCAGCGCAAGAGCTCCAGGTGCGCTAGGTCCATAAGCTCGCGGGATGTCACTATCGAGCAGCTAGTAGTACCGATCCCAAGGTGCAGAAAGATGGGAGTGAGGAGACTGCCTACCGTCTCAGTCTTCAGGCGACCTGCTGTCCTAGAAGATTTGCCACGTCCGGTAAAAGGCTTCACCTTCAACGACTCCAAGTGGTGCGCAAAGACGGCACCTAAGTTGACCGCCAGGTCCATCTCAGGCCAATCATACGCCTCATCCTCAATAATGTCCCCGATCCCAATGGACAACACAATCAGCTCAGTCACCCTCATCTTGTTAGGTTCCATCTTGCACAACAAGGTGTTGCTCAAGATCCTAACAAGACAGCGCAGGACAGGATGGCGCACATCCATCTGTGTGGTGGTCTTGCAGTCGTAGACCACGTGCCCGAAGTGAGACCAGAATGCCTCAATATCCAAGAACCTGCGAGGAAGCTCACACCTCGAGAAATCTCTGTTAAACCCATAGATGTCGCATAGCTCCTAGAAAGAAATCATGTAACGCACACCGCGAATCAGGAACGTCAGCACACCCTGCTATGCAGTCACTAGAGGCTCACCAGTGTAGTAGACGCGGACAGACGCGAGGAACTGGCGGACTAAGTCGGGGTATAAGTCATATTGCTGCGTAGGCATCATCCCCAGTCCAATCTTCCTAACCAAACCATCAAGTTCTCTGTCAAAGCCCAGCTGTCGCATAGCATGCGTGTCCACAAATCGAGTTTGGCGTACATCAACCGCCTGCCAGGCGTTGTAGAAAATGGAGTCATAGTCGTCCCACTCCTCGGAAATAGGCATGTGCGTGCAAGCCCTGCTCTCTGTAATCTCCTTATCGGAGCCCTCGTAATCATCGGTCAAGCGGATCCTGGCCTTCTCGCTGATCTTAGGCCAAGGAGGCCTACATGTTGCGCTAGGAGCGACTGGGGAGGCATGACGAGGTGGAGGTGGTGCAGGGATGTCGCGGAGGTAAGTATGGGAGAGAGTAATATCTTCCTGCGCACCGTTGATCCGCACCAAGTAACGGTCGTTGGTAAGCCAAGCCTTTACGACCCCTCTGTTTCAGGTTAGACCATCGAAGATCTTCACATGTTGGCCCAAACAGTACTCAGTCGGACGATCGCAGCCAGGTGGGTTAGAGCTCGAGGCATCATCGGCACGTGGCTTCTTGCGAGGTGGCATCTGCATCATCGACAAATGTGAAACACATCATAAATCCAACATCTCTCTCAAACACAACAAACTCGGACAAAGTAGAAGGTTAGCATCGACCGATACCAAGGTGGTATCGATCGATACTAAGACAAGTATCGAGCAGTCACGAAGAACACATAATCCAAAAATTTCAAAATTGCAAACCAAGAGTAATGAATCGTAAGGCAAGGTTCGACTAGGCCTAGAACACAATAATCAAGTGATAATCATCCAGCAAAACGAGTTCTAAGGGCCTAAAAGTCGAAAATCTAAACTTGGTGCATGGATTGAAAAGGTGGAAATTCGTGTTACATACCTAGTAGATCGTTAGAATAAATGAGAGAAAGAGATTGAGCACGAAAAACCGCACGGAATAGGCACAGAAATCACGCAAAAGGGTGGAGAAACGAAGATTTGGTGATTTTTGGTGAAAAATAGTTTATGTCGGTCGATGGGAGTTGTGAGGCATAAGAGAAAAACCGTTGGGTTTATAAGGATACTGGATAGTGTCGATCGATACGCATAGCAAGTTGGTGTAACTCTGGCATAAGGAGAGTATCGACCGACAATGGTAGGTGTCGATCGACACTGGTCGTCTTAATCTGTTTCACGTGACACAACGAAACACAAAACTAAAAACAAAAAGAAAGGAAAAAGGATATGTACAGACTCACCAGTGGGTTGCCTCCCACCAAGCGCTTGTTTAACGTCATTAGCTTGACTGTACTGCCATTCAGGCAGCGGGTGCATCATCCAGAGGCATTATGTGTCCGTCTGGGATCTCAGTTCTCCGTATGTAGTGTTTCACCCTCTGTCTACTGATAGTGAACTCCTCGCCAGAGGGATTACGCAGGACAAGTGCACCATGTGGTCTAACCTCCGTGACAGTGAAAGGACCTAACCAACGAGAACGCAATTTACCAGGAAACAAATGCAAACGTGAGTTGTACAGAAGTACCTGATCATTGGGTTTGAAAATTCGATCGATGATTTTCCAGTCGTGGTACGCCTTAGTCCTCTCCTTGTACAGCTCCGAGTTCTCATAGGCATGATGCCTAATCTCGTCCAGCTCGTTCAGCTGGATCAATCGCTTCTCAGCAGCAGGCTTGATGTCAAAATTCAGCAACTTAGTAGCCCATGCTGCTTTATGCTCGATCTCCACAGGAAGGAGACATGCTTTCCCGTACAGCAAATGAAAAGGTGTAGTGCCCAACGGTGTCTTATAAGCAGTCTTGTAAGCCCAAAGCGCATCGTCTAACCTCGCAGACCAATCCTTCCGAGAGGTTCCCACTACCTTCTCCAGAATCTCCTTGATTTGCCTGTTGGAGACCTCGACTTGCCCACTGGTCTGGGGGTGATAAGGAGTAGCCACTCGATGATTCACTCCATGCTTCCTTAGTAACTTCTCAAAAACCCTGTTGATGAAATGACTGCCACCATCACTTATAACAATACGAGGCACGCCAAATCGTGGAAAGATGATGGTCTTAAACAGCTTAAGAACCACCGAAGAGTCGCTGGTTGGACTAGCAATTGCCTCCACCCACTTAGAGACATAATCCACTGTAACTAGGATGTACTGGTTCTTGTATGACGAAGGAAAATGTCCCATAAAATCGATACCCCAGCAATCAAAAATCTCAACCTCAAGGATGAAATTATGTGGCATCTCGTTTCTCTTACTGATCTTCCCTCTCCTCTGACACACATCACACTGTGAGATAAAGGTATGAGTATCTTTAAACATAGTAGGCCACCAGAAGCCTGCTTGAAGAACTTTGGTCACCGTCTTGAAAGTAGCAAAGTGTCCAGCATACTCAGAACCATGACAGTGAAACAAAACGTCGGGTACCTCCGATTCAGCAATACATCTACTGTAGATACCATCAGAACAATGCTTATATAGGTAAGGCTCATCCCAAAAGTAGCGCCTCATGTCGCGCATAAATTTCTTCTTGGCATAGTTCTTTAGGTGCGTTGGCTCTGCATTGGCAGCGAGGAAGTTGGCAATATGAGCATACCATGGTAGATCGGAGTCAGCTGCAGCAACGAGATAGTCCTCATAAGCACAAAGGTGTTCCACGTTTAAAACAGGTGCAGAGACCGTCGGGTATCGACCGACACTAGGTGAGTGTCGGTCGATACCGAAACCTGCAATTCGTGGGAATTGCTGATTTTCGGTGAAGCCACTCTGGAAACCAGTTTCCACGTAGTAAATGGACTCCTCAGGTAAGTGATCATCAATCGGGACATCCGTATCAAAATTCAACCTCGAAAGATGATCAGCAACCCCATTCTCTACTCATCTCTTGTCCTTTATCTCAATATCAAACCCTTGGAGTAAAAGAACCCAACGACAAAGACGAGGTTTGAGATCCCTGTTCTGCATCAAATATTTGAGAGCAGCATGATCTGTGTGAACGATCACTTTGCTCCCAATCAAATAAGGGCGAAATTTATCGAAAGAGAAAAGCACCGCAAGTAATTCCTTCTCTGTTGTGCTGTAGTTCCTCTGAGCATCGTCCAATGTTTTGCTGGCGTAATGGATGACATGCAGCTTCTTATCCTTCCGCTGACCCAGAACAGAACCCACAGCAAAATCGCTGGCGTCGCACATAATCTCGAAAGGCAATGTCCAATCTGGAGGTTGCACAATAGGAGCACTCACTAATGCCTTCCTAATCTCTTCAAAGGCCGCAAGACACTCTGGTGTGAAATCAAATCGTGTCTCCCTGCATAACAGGGCGGTGAGTGGGCGGGTTATCTTGGAGAAATCCTTAATAAATCTCCTGTAAAACCCAGCGTGGCCCAGAAAACTCCTTATATCTTTCACAGAAGTTGGTGGTGGCAGACCTGTCATAACCTGAATCTTAGCCTTATCAACCTCGATCCCAGCTTCAGAAACTCTGTGCCCAAGAACGATGCCATCCTCAACCATAAAGTGACACTTTTCCCAATTAAGGACCAAATGTTTCTCCTCACACCTCTGTAGCACCTTGCACAAGTTAGCTAAACAGTCCTTGAAAGATGATCCATATACTGAAAAATCATCCATGAACACCTCCATAAAATCCTCAATCATGTCTGTGAAGATAAACATCATGCATCTCTGAAAAGTAGCTGGAGCATTACATAATCCAAATGGCATTCTCCTGTATGCGAATGTGCCATAAGGACATGTAACAGTCGTCTTCCCCTGATCATCTGGATGAATCGGGATCTGGAAAAAACCTGAATACCCATCGAGAAAACAGTAGTAGGGATGACTAGCCAACCTCTCTAACATTTGATCAATGAAAGGCAATGGGAAATGATCTTTCCTTGTAGCCGCGTTTAACTTCCGGTAGTCAATACACATTCGATGCCCGGTGATAGTCCTAGTAGGAACCAGCTCATCTTTCTCATTCTTCACCACAGTTATCCCTCCTTTCTTAGGAACAACATGCACCAGACTAACCCAAGAACTGTCCGAGATGGCGTAGATAACCCCTGCATCCAAGAGCTTCATAACCTCTTTCTTAACCACTTCTTTCAGATTTGGATTCAGCCTTCTCTGATGCTCAATTGTAGCCTTTGACTCGTCCTCAAGATGAATCCTATGCATACACAGATCCGGTGATATACCTGAAATGTCATCAAGAGAATAGCCAAGAGCTTTGCGATACATGCGCAGCTTGCTCAGCAGTAAGGCAACCTCTGCATTGTTCAAAGAAGCATTAATAATCACAGGGTATGTGGAACTAGGACCAAGAAAAACATACCTCAGATTGGCTGGAAGTGGTTTGAGTTCCACCTTAGGAGCTGTCTCCTCGCTCCAATTTCCAAGCTTGGCAGCTTGCTTGGAACACTCGCTCAATTCTCTGTCTGGCCGTAGGGTGTCGACCGATACTTAGGTAGTATCGATCGATACTGATGGTGCAGTGTCGAGCATCTTCGAGTAACCAGCAGCCTCTTTTCTTAAGAACACTTCAGATTCAGCTGAACAAACCAGTACTCTCTCCAACGGATCCTCAGGATGCATCTCCATGAAGTACTCTTTAGCAATATCCGTGAAAGTATCTACGAAGAAATTCTGCCCATCGATAGTCGGTCTCTTCATCATCTTTTCCATGTTAAAGGTCATGACCAAATCACCTATGTTGAGATCTATCTTCCCATTCCTGCAATCTATCAATGCACCAGCTGTGGCAAGGAATGGTCTACCCAGGATAAGGGGGTCCCTGGGTTCAGCATCATACTCCAAGACAATGAAATCAGTCGGGATCAAGCAATTCCCGATTTTAATAGGAACATCATAGAGTAACCCCTCTGGAAGTCGCACTGAGCGATTAGCAAGTATCAAAGATATCCGGGTGGGCGTGAAATCAGTCATACCCATCCTCTTGGCAACTGAATACGGCATGAGGTTCACACTTGAGCCAAGATCACATAGAGAACGCCCGAACCTTTCGGTGAATATAGAACAATCCAACACAAAGCTCCCTGGATCCAGAAGGATCCGGAAGCATCCAATTCAGGTTGTGATGTGCCAAATTTGATATGCTCAAATTAATACCCTAAAAGTACTAAAGCAGTGTTGCAATATAGTTAGGGGTCGAACACAAGAACTCCAGATATCACTCAATAGATTATAAAGATTAGAATTAAGCCAAACCAATAGTTTGTAGACTAAAGCAATGCGTAAATTATATGTGTTGTAAATCGATTGGAAGAAAGATTAGGCTCAAGGTATTTCTCAGGAATTCAATGAATGTAGATAAACTAGCTAACATGATTCAGTTTTAGCGTTGTTCTTGAACTCAAATCACTAAAGTATAGCTAACCAATTCTCGTTGCGAAAACTATGTAAGTCTAAATCCTAGAATTCCAAATCTCTTTGCGAATCCTAAAGTCTAAACCAGCTTTTAGTTCAAGTTTGATTTGTTCACAAAACAACTAAACCAAATCTCTTTGCGAATAGTTATTTTGCTCACTCTAGGTTCTGTCAGGTAACTAATCGCACTCTCGTGCCTAACCAATTATCCTAAGATCTAAGTTCTAGGTGATCAGTCTAGAATTAGCTTTGAGAACAACATATGCGAAGAACTAATTTAGATGGTGAATCCTAATTATTCAATTAACCTAACATTCAGAGAAAACCCTTAAGAGAACCATGAACCTAACAAGAGAACTACTCAGACATGATAATTGAGACAATAAACATGGCTGAAATAATACTCAAATAAATAATAAAAAGGAGAGTAACAAGAGGGTTCGAAAATCTTCTCTCGGACGAACAGAGTCTCAGACTTGTCTCCCTCAGAAAGCTCTCTCACAAAACTCAGATCAATCAAGCGTAATCAAAAACGTCTCCTCAAAGTGGCTCAAAATCCTAATTAATAACCTAAAACACGTTTTGGGGTTTATTGCAATTATCAAAGTCTTCTGGGCAATTTTGCAATTCTTCAACTCTTCATAAAAGTCGCGACTTCTGTCTTGCTGCAATGAGTATCGACCGATACTAGGGTAGTGTCGATCGATACTGAGACTCTAAATCGGGTACTCGGCTACACAAGCTTCTGTTTTGCTCCAAAAAGCTCCAATATCTCCAATTATGCTCCAAACGTGCTAAAACATGTAAAAGACTCTAAAAGACTCCAAAATAAAAGAAAGACTCTATAAAACGGACTTATATCATGGCTTAAAATGGGTAAAAACCATGATATATCACTACGGTAGCACCGAACTGCAATACCGATGAGGCACGTCGGTGTAAATCCTGCCGAGTAAAGAAAAACTCAATACCGACGTCACACCTCGGTATGCATCATCAAAGTCCAAAAAACTCGCCAGACTCAATACCGAGACCACATATCGGTACCACATATCGGTATTGCAACAGAAACAAAATGCTCTAAGCACTGATCTGCAATACCGATGTGTGACATCGGTACTCGGCAGCGAAGGTTTAAAAATTTGCCAATACCGATGTGTGACGTCGGTGTTGACCAAATTTTTAAATTTCGTTGACCGACCCGGTTCCCGCCCAGGTAAGACCCGACCCTGCCTAGGTAAGTCACCTTACCCTTCTTCTTCCACGCGAAGCCTCTCTCTTTCTCTCACGCCGTTTTCGCGATTTATGTTCTTCTTTTCTCCATAACTTTCTCAATTCTCATCTGAATTTCGTGATTCAAGGCCCTAAATTCTCGGTTTTCATTGGATTCATCATCATCTTAGGCATTTAATCCCAACCCCCAAGGTATTTCATCAATTCGTTTTTTCTAAAACCATGGTTTTGTTCTTGAGTAAAAATTTCATGAACATGGTTAGATAGGGTGTTTCACTTGTGCATAGAACTTGGGGATGGTTTATCTATGCTTGAACTTGATGATTCATGTGCTTATATGTGCTAGTTTGATGAAAATTTGAGAAATTGGGATTTTGAGATAAATGGGAATTAGGGATTGCAATTTGGAGAATTTGTTTGCTAAGTGTGGAATATTGCCTTGTTCATTGCTCTTAGTTCATCTTTTGGAGAACCATAGTTTGATTTTGAGAAGCCATTATACCTATGCTCACAATTTGTCTCAAGGATATTTGTAGGCACAATGACGGACAAAGGCGCTCCATCGACACGAGCACAAACCAAGGCTTCAACCGTTGGAAAAGGGAAAGGTGTTGCCAAAGCTACCGCCGCGGAAAAAGGGAAAGGAATTGCCAAGGCCACCAATGCAAAAGGCAAGACCGCGGGTAAAAGCACCAAACCCAAGAAGGCATCGACTCCTCTACCTAGCGGGATGGAGCTTGTCCGCTCCAATAAGGGTAAAGGCAAGAGAGTGGAGGAAGTCGAAGAGGAGGTTGAGAGTGAGAACTCAAGTGAGGAAACCTCCAGGGCGGAAGTTCAAGTGGCAAAGCCAACCGAGGGTGAATACTTTACAAAGTTTTGCGGGATGAAGTTTGAACAAGAAAAGTTCATTGACTTGGAGATGTTGGACAAGATGGGAATAAGCGACGACGTGTTGATGCTTTTTGAGAACATGGGCCTTAGCAAGTTCATGAGCATGAAGCATAAAGCTTTCAAGGCGCTTTCTTGCATGTTCCTAGCAACACTTAGAGCAAAATTCAATGAAACGGCGGATGTAATTGCCGGGTTTGGAACGTTGAAGTTTCGGTTTAATGCCGTCACCTACGAGGTCACCTTCCGGGAGATATGCGAGATATACGGGCTCAAGGAAGAAGGGACTTATGGTGGACAATACTTCGATTACCCGAAGCTAGAGCTCTGCCAACTTTGGGGAACAATTGCATCCGGTGACTTTGTCGTCGGCGCCTCTAGAAACGCAAGCATAAGGCACCCGGCTATCCGGTATGCGCACAAGGCATTGGTTCACATGTTCTATGCGAAGGTGGAGATTGACACGGTCACAACGGAGGAGATGGAATTGTTAGGGCTCGGTTTAAAGCCCATTCTTCCCACTCTACGCAATGGGAAAGGCTTCAACGGACCGGAGAGATTGCCTTATCTCGCCACCCTCTTGGTGAGGCAATTGTTCGCTTGTCGGAATTGGGCGTGGAAGACAAAGGCGAAGAAGGCCGCCATATGCATTGGATGGCTCATCACGCCTATTCTCGAGGCGAAGGGTGTCAAGCTCTCACTTAGCGGAAGTGGAAGTTTTTGGAAGTTTTTGGATGCGGCATATCTTGCAAAGACTAGGTTCTACAAAGGGATGCTCGACGGAAAGATCGCATACAACCTTCAACTCACCGAGACATCCCTCGCTCAAGTTTTGTTGCCCAATCCCGCTCTCACCAACCTCCGGGAACCAAGGAATGTGATCTTCTATCCAACCCAAGAGCATCTCTACAACCGGACCACCGACCCTGCATTGGAAGCTTTCCACAAGAGAGCACGTAGGAAGAACGCCGCGGAGACAAGAAACGCCACCGACGAGTCTCATGACTCCGAGGAAGAAGCCCTCGATGAGCCACCAACCGCATCAATCTATGGTAGTGAGCGGTACCATTTCGATCTCTATGACGGGGCTATGCCAAACGTTGCATCGCAGCACGCTCACCACTAAACCGACTCCTCCAACGATGGTGTAGATGGCAAGACACCAACATGAGGAAGATGGCCAAGACGATAAAGGGTTTGAAGAAGACGGTGAAAGCCATGGGTCGAACAATCAATGATCTCAAAGGAGGCGGTTGCGGGGCAAGCCCATCACGAGGAGATGGCGTCACGGACCCGAACATTGCGATGGAAGGAGGAGAGATGGTGATGGAAGAGAGCACTAGCCAATCCATGGCCCGCGCGGAAAGAGCAACAAGAAGGAGAGCAATGCGGTCCCCGTCTCTCGTTTCAAGCAATCCATCCTACTCGATGGGATCTTCATCCCCATCTCAAAGTTTCTAGGTACGTTTCCAAAACGCTTATATATATTTTTCTTTCTCTTTGAGTCTTGCATTGTATAGTTTTCTTTTGTTTTTGGTTCTTTCTTTGAATTATTACACACCGGGACGGTGTGATTTAAGTTTGGGGGAGGGACTGACATCTAATCTTGTTTATTTTGATCTTATTTTCGATTTTAGCATCTTGAGTCTCATGCATTTCATGCATTCATCTAAGGTATAGAAAAACCAAAAAAAAATTGAAAAATTGTGAAAATTTTAAACCACAAAAAGAAGTCATTTAGTTTGCATTTCATGAATAGGATCGAGTCTAGTAGCATATAGGTTGCATTGCACATGCATAGGGAGCAATGATGATTTTTCCTTATAGAGTAGCACCAAAAGAAATTGATTCATCGCCCACGTTCGTAGTTGTTTGATGCATTTAGGCGAGTTTGAAAGTAAAGACGAACATTTTCTAGATCTCATGCTTCATCATACTTGCCTTGGTTAAAACAAGTTTGAATTGCATCCAACCCCATCTAAGTGATAACCCTAAACTTGAATTGCAAATATCGTGTTTATGCATTCTTGAATGGATTCGTGGATCACCATATACATACTTGGATAATCTTTCCCCTTTTTCACCACTCTTGTTTATCCAAGTAGCCATATCCCATCATTGGAATGGTTTCCCGTACCTTGACATTAACCTCCTTTCTCATGTAGATTTAACTCCATCATCACGGAGTTAATCTAGGATTAAGCAAGATAGGTTGGTAGCTCTTGGTTTGACATGGGAACGGTTTAGGAATTAGGTGATTGGGTTTTGTTTGGAATGATTCGATGGAATGGAAAGACAAATAGAGAGGAAAAAAGATGGGATTGAAATTTATAGACTGGTTGGTGCAAAAAAAAAAATCATAAGAATAGCTCTAAGAATAAGTTAGCCTGGAATATTCAAAGAAAAATAAGAAAGCCGAAAAGGCCAAAGCAACAAATGAGCAAAAGAGGCGTGAACAAAAGAAGAAAAAGGAGAGCTAAAAACAACAAAGGAAACACCTAACCATGAAAACAAGGAAGAAGAAGTCGATCCCCGTATGAGAAAAAGATGGAGTGAAGGAACGAGAAGCATGTTTTGGGTCATGAAGGCAAAATGCCTTGAGAGAAAATGGTAGCTTAGGATTGGGGCATAACGGGTTAGAAAGAAATAGGTTAGAGACACTCTAGGAAATTGTGTAGATGAGAATTCACCCTTGTATGCATAGATTGCCTTTTACCTTTAGCATTTTGCTAAGGTTTGCTCCTTCCATGAGAGATCCCTATATTTGATTACCCGTGCGTGATAATGAGATCATTTTCATCTCATAACCGAGTCCCTAGCCAAACGAATTCATTTGACCTTGTATAAACACGATTCACGGTTACACCTTTAATCAAAGTTAAGGGATTGGAGAATACGATTGCTTGTGTAGATTGGGGCTTGGATTTGATGTATGATGAGGTAGGAATGGCTAACTCCTTTGGAGTAGACGCGCTTGGTGCATTTTAGAACTACAAACTTGGGCGATGAATGTGATTTCTTTTCGTGTTGCTTGAGGATTTGAGCTCCCGCTCTCATATATCCTCTTCCTCTTCTTATCTTTATTTGCTTGAGGACAAGCAAAAGACTAAGTTTGGGGGAGTTGATATCATCTTATTTTGCATCATTTTAGCATTCATATCACTTAGGTTTTGTGTCATTTGCATGTAGATCGTGTAATTTCCTTAGCGTCTTAGTCATCTTAGGAGTTTAGGACATTGCATTAGGTCCTAGAGAGTCTTTGCGTGTTTTGGATTGTGTTTTAGGTATTTTGGAGGACATTCGAGACCCACAGAGTGAGGACGGTTGGAAAGGAGCAAGCAGAAATGTCATACCGATGTCACATATCGGTATGACTGATCGGTATGGAGACCGGAGCAAAACAGCCCCAGTACCAACATGCAGCACCGAGGAGTGACGTTGGTATCGCAGCTTCAGGGGATTGTACCAAGGTCACTACTCGGTGTAACACCTCGGTATGACTCCTTCAAATTCGACGTAGCAGCAATACCGACGTCACAGGTCGGTACAACAAATCGGTATTGAAACAGAAACAAAACGGTCTTGGCACCGACCATTTGTACCGAGGAGTGACATCAGTATTCCCCGCAGAATCATCAAAGCATTTTCACCTCAGTACCGATGCCACAAATCGGTATCCTTCATCGGTGCACAAACCCATGTCCAATACCGAGCTGTTGCACCGATGAGTGACATCGGTATTGACCCCCAGGACACTATTTACCCATTTCAACCGGGTCGGTATCCGGTTTGTCTCGGGTTGACCCGGTTCGACATTATTCACTATATAAGCTTAAAAACCTAATTTTTAGATTATGTCTTTTTATGCTAAAAACCTCTCTAAGTGTGTTCTAAGTGATTTGTAAGAGATATTTTCTTTTGATTTATGCAATTTAAGTTTGGATCCTTTGATTTCTATCTTCTATCTCTACTTTCTTAATCATTTAATCATCTAATCATGGGATTTAACATGTTCTTCATAAGATTTGTTGGGTTCTCCATGATTAGTGAGTAGTCTTTTAGGATTTGAGGGTTTGGTAGATTTAGGGTGATTTCATGGATGATTAATGATATTTAGGATTATATTATTAGATTACCTTTCTTGATTAGTACTCTTAATGCTAAATCTAGCTTGAGAAAGTGGATTTAGATCAAAGGGCATTTCACACTCACAATGTGTTTGATGAAATGCCTTGATGAACTAATTAAGAAATATTCATTTCTAACTTATGAGAGTAGTTGTCTAGAGTGATTATTGGTTGATCTTGATTGTTAAACTTAATGCTTGCTAATTAATTATCCACAAATGAAAATTTGATCTTGGATTAGTGATTAACAAAGATGATTAGGGCTTTGAGAAATGATTAGTCGTAATTAATGATCTCTGCCTAGGGATTAGTATTGCTTGAGTTTTGGACATCATTAATTAGCCATGAATCACCTTATTTCAATTGTCTTACCTTTGAATTCACCTTTTATCTATTGCATTACTCTTGTTTAGTTTTGCTAGTTCTTGTTACTTGTTTAGATTCGATTAGCTAATTAGATTAAACACAAAAACCAATTTGTCTTGCTTGAATTAATTAGTTCTATGTATTCTTGATGTCTTGAATCAAAACCCATTTTGATTGAACCTCAAACTCTACAATAATACGAGTAGGATTGAGTAATTGATTAGGAAAAATTCTACTATCAGCTCTGTAAAGAAGGGGACTTAATTAACGACAGAAAATGAGATTTTTCCATGAAGTCCAAAATAGTTTTTCAATTAAACTTTTTTTTACTTATAACTCCATTATCAACTAAATATAGTCTTATGTAAGTCGGAGAATAAAGGTTTGTTCAAGTAGCGTAAATCATATTCCTTGGTTTCTTGCAAGAAGTCCTTGTAGCTGTCAGGTTTTCATTTCTTAGTTAAATGTATAGAATGAGGTGTGGATTTTCGTATTTTACTATATGCACATGAATATAAGTGAGTACAGAATAGAATAATGAATGAATTTGAATTAACGAATCTTGGTTTTTGTGAGCAATTCTTGGTTAGCCACAATAAATATATGTTACAGGGGTCAAATACTCAACTCCTAGTCCTAATCCTACATGACTAAAATATAAACATTGAAGCCATCACTAATTGTTAAACTTAAATCTATAGACTGAGATGGATTTTACTATATGCATATGAATATAAGTGAGTACAGAATAATGAGTGAATTTGAATTAATGAATCTTGGTTTTTGTGAGCAATTCTTGGTTAGCCACTATAAATATTTGTGGCAGTGGTCAATATTCAACTCCTAGTCCTAATCCTACGTGACTAAAATATACTACTAATATCTAATTGTTAGTAGGTGAGAGTAATAGAAAATTCAAAAGTTCACCTTTGACACCTGCCAACGAGAAACACGACCCCTAAATCCATTTTTATAATTTTTGCTCTCTCACTCACTCCATTATATATATTCAGACACTCACCCAAATAGTGAACCCAAATAGTGAAATACCACTTCTGATCAATAAAAAAACCAAGAAGAAAAGATGGCTCAGAACGATACAGTGAAGCTGATAGGTTGTTGGTCGAGCCCTTTTGCCCTTAGGGCTCGAGTGGCTCTACACTTGAAATCTGTCAAGTACGAGTACTTGGACGAACCTGATATTCTCAAGTCAAAGAGCGAACTCCTTCTCAAGTCCAATCCCATCTTCAAGAAAGTCCCTGTTCTCATCCATGGCGATGTTTCCATCTGTGAGTCACTCAACATCATTCAGTACGTCGACGAAGCTTGGTCCTCCGATCTTCCCATCCTTCCTTCTCATCCGTACGACCGTGCCAACGCTCGGTTCTGGTCTCTGTACGTCGACGACAAGGTAAACGAGTTTGGAATTTAACTCCCTGGATCTCTATATTGGATATTTTTTTACTCACGCTCTGTTTTGCTTGTCAAAGTTTGAAACTTTTGTTTTTGAAGTTGAGCTAAAAGATAGGATCTTGATATTCGAATATAGATCTGTTTGGATTGAGAACCGATTTACTGATTAATCTGGTTTTGGTAATGGGTATTCTAAAGTTTGAAACTTTTTCATCAGTTGAAAAAAAGCTTCGAACTTGACAGTTAAGATTGATCTGATTGGATTTAGATCCGATTTTCGATTAATTAACAAAATCTGAATAACTCTCAACAGAGAAATATCTGAAATAGAAACTACATGAGTAAGATATTTAGTGAAAGTTTTTTTTATCTTTTATGATTTATATATGTGTATGAAACAGATCTTCCCAGCATTGGATGCGGTGGGCGGAGCACAAGACGACGAAGGGAGGATGGCGACGGCGGGAAATCTGATGGAGTGTTTGGCGACACTTGAAGAGTCGTTTCAGAAGAGCAGCAAAGGATTAGGGTTCTTCGGAGGAGAAAACATCGGCTTCCTCGACATTGCTTGTGGGACCATTTTGGGTCCAGTCTCTGTGATCGAGGCGTTCTCCGGCGTCAAGTTTCTCCGGCAAGAAACAACACCTGCGCTGATCCAGTGGGCCGAGAAGTTTAGGGGCCATGAGGCTGTTAGGCCTTACATGCCTACCGTCGAAGAGTTCATTGCATTCGCAAAGAAGAAGTTTAATGTTGAGTGATATGCTTCTATAAGCAATGTGTGGAATATGAAATGACTGAAATAATGAATGAATGATGTTTTTCGTCTTTGGGATTTTTTTGTTGAGTTCTTGTATTTGCCAAAACTAAAAAAAAAACAACATATTAAGAAAAACATAATAAAACAAAGATGTATTGTCTTTCTCAAAAAAGAAAAGAAAAAGGATGTGAAAATAAAATAAATCAAGAATCCCGGTCTAAAATAGATTGAATCGTGATCGGTAAATTTAAAGGTTTTCTGGAAAAAAAACCCGCAATCTTTATTTTTTTTGCAATAAAAATCTTGACCTAAAAATAATGCAAGTCAAACCTTTCAACTCCAAAATCATCCGCAAACAACTCCTCCGTTAATCCCACGTTATATCAATGAGAATAAAATAAAATAATAATAATAACTAATAAATAATAATAATAAATAACGTAAAACGTAAAATTTCGTTTTTCTGTCAAAAACGTAAAATTCCGTTTTTCCGTCAAAAAACGTAAAATCTCGTTTTCCTGTAAGAAATGTAAAATCTCGTTTTCCCGCCAAAAATGTAAAATCTTATTTTTCCGCCAAAAACGACAAATCCCGTTTTCCGTAAAAAAATGTAAAATCTCGTTTTTCCGTAAAAAATGTAAAATCTCGTTTTCCCGCCAAAAACGTAAAATTTTATTTTTCTGCCAAAAACGTAAAATCCTGTTTTCCCGCCAAAAACGACAAATCCCATTTTTCTGTCAAAAATGTCGAATCATGTTTTCCTGTCAAAAACGTCAAATCTCGTTTTCCTAACAAAAACGTAAAATCTCATTTTTTCGTCAAAAATGTAAAATACCGTTTTCACGCAAAAACTGTTAAATCCTGTTTTTCAGTCAAAAACGTCAAATCTCATTTTTCTGTAAAAAATAACAAATTCCGTTTTCCCGCAAAAACTTTTTTCGGCCAAACTTGATTTAATAGAAGGATACAAAAAATATATTTTTTTTTTTATTAATTAACAGTAACGGCGTCTATTTTTTCACAGACTGCCACATCATTGATATAGACAGAGGTTGTTTTGCGGATGACTTTGGAGTTGAAGGATTTAACTTGCATTTTGTTGAGGTCAGAGTTTTTTTTGCAAAAAAAAAAAAAGTTACGGGTTTTTTTTTCCAGAAAACCCTAAATTTAATCGGTTTAATATCTGGTTCGGTTTTAGAATCCCACCTGTAAAGTATAAACGGATAATTGTTTGTCCAAAAGGCGAGAAAAACCAAAAGGGGAACACGTCACTGGTCACAACTCACAAGAGACGAACTCGTGTTACAAACTTGAATGATTGATGACGTCAAGGAAAATGCAAATCTCGCTGTCTCCTTCATGTTTCGATTCTCTCTCACAAACCATCTTTGAACCCAGAAGAAAGACGAAACTGTTCGTGTAGAAAGCGGCAAGTTCTCAGAGAGAAGAAGCTCTGTCTTTTTGTTTTGAAATGGAGAAGTTACTGAGATGTGTCCGGTGGGGTTATGAGGTTAATGCCTCTTCCGATGATTGCATCGACGCAATTGACTCCTATTTTCAACAGGTTCCTCTTCGATTATCCCTCTTTCGTTACAGATTTACGATGCGAATTTGTGTTCTGTTTCATGACTCTTGGAAAGCGACTCAGGTTTTTTCTATGGCCTCAAGATGGGGTTTTATAAATAGAACTATAGAAGTATCAGTTGCCATTCCTTAATAGGATTTATGACTAGGCTCATAAATGAGCAGTTGTCATTGATCAGTTGTCATTGATCTCAGTGATTCTTGTTTGATCGTGTTCTGTGGTTGGTGAAGGTTCTTACGCATGGGAGGAATAGGAAAGTGATTCTAGAAGCACCACTCTTTGACAAAGACTGTGTTTTGGGCAATATTTTAGCTGCTCATTACCTTTCCTCATCTCAACCTTCCAGAGCTAATATCTACGTTGAAGCAGCGGCATCCAATCTTGTGAGTCTTTTATATTCACTGCCTCCTAGCTCATATTCTACTTTGGGTTTGGAGGAAAATTCTTAGTATATATAATTCGTTATTCTTCAGGAACAATCTACACCTTATGAGAAAGCGGTTTTCGAGACTGTTAGTTACCTGATCTCCGAGGACAGGGATGACGACTTGGCTTTTGAAATGCACTCCGTGGTTGGATTCTCACTTCCATTGTTATTTTACCTAAAACATTATTCTAGAGTCTAGTAATTTCTTTGTGAATCTGGCACCAATACGCCGGTTATGGTTTGAAATGTAAAGTTCTGTGGCTTTCTGATGATTCTCAGGTCGTAAGTACATATGCATATTCTCTGAAAACTTACTAAAGTTAGTTTGTTATGTCATCTTGAGTCCCTTCTTTTGATCTCAATTGTGGTTTGCAGCTACTTAAAAGATTCCCTAAGGATCTGGTCTCTCTGAAGAGAGCACAGGTTTTATGTTTCTACATGGGTCAACCTGATCCCTTTCTGGGTCTTGTTCAGCAGGTACTTTAGTTCTCATCGAATTGACGGCCTCTGAGTGATTCACCGTCTAAGGCTATTAAAGTTGATGTATCTGCTTAATATTGTAGGTTCTACTTGCGAACCAAGAAGAAAGTTACATACACGGTATGCTTGCGTTCCCATTGTTAGAACTTGGTCGAATGGAAGAAGCTGCAGCAGCTTCCAGAAAAGGCTATGAGATAAACAAAGAAGACGCCTGGGCACATCACTGTGTGAGTTCCTTTAACAATTTTACATGCCATTGAGCTAAGTGCATCCTGTATTTTCAGATTGGGTGTAAAGACTTATCACTCAGTAGTTCTTTACTCATAATTTTTTCTATCTATCTTACTTTTTTGGTTGCAGATGTGTCATGTTCTTCAACATGAATGTCGGTTTAAAGAAGCAGTGGAGTTCATGGAAGGGCTCGCAGGATCTTGGCCTTCTTGCTCATCCTTCATGTAAAGCATTTCCCATTTACCTGAAGGCTCTCACATATTGTCAAGCTCTTCTCTTATCGTTACGAATCCCTGATAATAATAAAAAATAAACTTGAAGATACAAAAATTTGTCAGGTATACACACAATTGGTGGCATGTTGCTCTTTGTTACTTGGAAGGAGGGTCACCAATGAGTAAAGTAGAGGAGATTTATGATAATCACATCTGGAAAGAATTGGAGAAAGCCGACGCTGTTCCTCCCGAAGTAATCCTCTTTCCGATTGGGAAATTTATACTTTTGCTTCCTTTATCCATTATTCAACTGTATGCAAATCTCTAGGTTTATCTCAATGCTCTGGGCTTGTTGTTGCGTTTGGATGTAAGAGATGCTCTTGATGGGTTTGAAGACCGTCTCAAAATCCTTGCGGTTCGTTTAACTGATCAGGTAATCCATGCAATAAGGTATATAATCCCATATCGTTTGTAGTTTTGTGTTCTTCTGTTTGATAGGTTTTTTTTCTTTCTTGGCCACTTGCTTTAACATTTCAGGCAAACTGGTATTTGGAATGGCACCTCGATATAATGATAGTTTGGGCATTAGCAAAGGTTGGAGAGACTTCAAGAGCTCATGAATTACTTGAGGGTCTGAAATTCCGGTTAGTGTGAATTTCATTTCTTCTACAGTTTCTAATGGATAGCCGGATTTGTTGTGAACCTGTATTGTTCTTGCAGATTATCGAAGATGAACAAGAAGAAACAACAAGTGATGCAGAAAGGGATTCAGGTTTGTTCCCTTTATTTGACCCTTTTTGTCTTTCTAAGTACTCCTCAATATCAAGTCTTGTTTTCTTATCAGCTCGGAGAAGCTGTGTATGAATACGCAAGGGGTGACTACAAAAAGGCTCTAGAACTACTCGGTTCAGAATTTAACGCCACTGGTTACAAGGTAAATTAAATCTCCAGCAAGTAACCCAAAAACTCTCTGGATCAAACACCTTTTGATGGTCCTTTTTAAACTGTTTGTTGGTCAATAACAGATCATCGGGGCATCAGATGAACAAATAGATGTTTTCAACGAAATGTGGTGCCGGCTGCTGCTAAACACAGGCCAAGCCTCCACTGGTACAGGCTTGTTTGTAGAGGTCTAACTCAGTTTAATTGGATATTTATTGATCTTGTTTAGTATCTTGTCTGTGATCTATGTAGCCAAAGAAGTGATCAGAGAGAGGATAAAGGTCAGAGATGGTGCTCCTTTCATGTGGCGTTTGCTGGTAATTAATAATATGTATACCAAAGCAAGGACCTCACTAAGTTTATGGGTTTTGGTGATGACAAAAACGATGTCGTGTTTCTGGTGGCAGGAGAAGAGTTACGCCATGGAAGGCAATGCAGAGGCTGGGAGTGCAGGAGAGAGGGCTAAGAAGCTGGAATCTTCTTATTTCTAACTCTGCTTCTTCTAAATAATATTACGTTTAAGTGTTTACATGTTTTTTAAAATACGAGTGTGTACTTAGCTGTTTTAAAGTAAAGCAACTTTTTAATTTTTCCTGATATTCTTCAATTTAAATCTCACGTATTATATTATTCCATATTTACTATATATTTTCTACTCCTTCCGTTTTTCACATTTTCCATATCTTTCATTTTCTATTATTCCTTTCTTTTTTTTAAACTGACCTAGCTTTTGTGTGAAGCGCTTCCGAAATTTTAACCAACCATGCCATCATTTAATCAGCTTGCCACTGATTTAATGAAAATGATTTAATGAAAAGACAATTTTAACCTTAATGAAATATGTGATTTAATTAAAAAAAAAAACAAAAACGAAAACCAAATCGGGGAGACCAAAAAAAAACCCGACATGCACACTCCTTTCCCCGACGGCGGCGTCGACGTTCACCGCCACCGCCCTTCTCGCCAGCCATCGCCTCCGGCGTCGTCATTCTTGCAGTCGGTTTCTTCCCCTCTCCCTCCTCCGCCATTGGTGAAACTAGTAAATTCTTTGTTAGTTTAGGGATTTGATATGGGGTTTGATATGTAAATTACTTGTTTAGGTATGCACATTCATTCGATTGGTAATCACGATTGGTTATTTGCATTGCTAATGTCTCGAATCGTGTTGTTGTCTTTGAATCTTAGGTAGATTAGAGAATCGGAAGTATCGACTCGATTGGATCCAGAAATATGACAACTGGTACACATGATACAACTAAAAGATATAGGACAACTGGTACAACTAATAGATATAGGACAACTGATACAAATGGTACAACTAAGAGATCTATGACAAGTGGTACACATGGTACAACTAAGAGATATATGACAACTGGTACAAATGGTACAACTAAGAGATATATGACAACTTGTGTGATTCGAATTTTGTTTTATTTTATTCTATTTGCAGGACGCGATGAAGAACACCCACACAAACGTACATTTTGATTATGGAGGGTACTATTCAGAAGAGCATGAATGGATTTCAGGAAATTCTGTATACGCTATATCGCTTAAGACCTCATCGTTGGAGGAGATTACTTATTCGTTGTTAGTAGAAAAGATATGCAGGAAGATTGCGATAGATGAAACCACGGCGAAGCTGAAATTGAGTTACAGTCTATCTAAAGCTCGAAGAGAGTCATATATTGTAGATAACGAGGACGTTTTTGTTTATCTAACGTCATCGGATACAGAGAGACTTAAACCTGTTTTGCATGTGGAGATAATCAAGGATTTGGAAACAAATCAGAGGGTCGACCAACTTTCAAGAGCGGAAGGAAGTTCATTTGGTTTGAACTATGGGCAGCTGGTTTCAAATGGCAGAGTTGACGATGTAGATAATGCTGGCATCCTTACTATTTTCAGAGTATGTGGAACAGCAGAACAAGTGAACGAGACGATTATTGAAGAGGTGATACAGAATGTTGATACTGGAAATATTGGTAATGAGGATTGTGAGAATGTAACACGTAACGAATATGCAGCTGTGGATAGCCCAATGGATAACCATGTTGATGAAGTTTTTGATGGTAGGCATGAATATGTTGAGATTCCAGCTCCTGTGGAAGAAAGTCAGTTTGTTGAAGAATGGGAAGATGGTACGGGTCTTGAAATAAATCAAGAATTTAGTTCTAGGGAGGCAGTGCAAGATTTGGTTCTCAGAGCTGCAAATAAGAACTGCTATGGGGTTAAAACTGTGAAGTCGGATACGGAGCGACTTATGCTACGATGTCGACAAGAAGCCAATGGTTGTCAATGGTATATACGAGCTGCGAAAACTAAGTCATCATCCTTTTGGACTGTCAGAGTACACAGAAAGATGCATACATGCTCTCGGGCTGTTGAGAGTACAAGCAGTAGTAGTAGACAGAAAGGCACACAACGATTAGTAACATCTATGTTGCATGAAGACTATCCAGGTTTAATGGACACCCCGATACCTAAAAACATCATGAGTATTGTACCAGGAAGACTTGGCTTGCAGTTGTCCTACTCTACCGCATCGAGAGCGAAAAAACAACATGTTAATGATGTGCGGGGGAGCCCTGAAAAAAGCTACAAGATGTTGTATTCTTATCTGCACATGTTAGAGAAGATCAATCCTGGGACAGTAACAAGTGTGGAATTGGATGAAGGAAATAAGTTCAAGTACCTATTTATCGCTTTGGGCGCTTGCATCGAAGGGTTTATGGCAATGAGGAAAGTGATAGTTATTGATGCAACTTTTCTAAAGACTGTATATGGTGGTATGTTAGTTTTTGCAACAGCTCAGGATCCTAATCATCACCATTACCCCCTTGCGTTTGGTGTAATTGATCGTGAGAGAGATGATAGTTGGATCTGGTTTTTCAAAATGCTGAAAAGCGTTATACTGGATGTTCCTGGACTGGTTTTTATAAGCGACAGACATGTAAGCATCATCAAAGCAGTCATTGAGGTGTACCCGAGCGCTAAGCATGGACATTGTGTCTGGCATTTGTCTCAAAACGTGAGAGGAAAGGTGAAGAATGACAAGGATGAAGTTGCGAAGAAATTCATAGAGTGCACTCATATTTATACTAAGAGTGAGTTTGAGAGAGAGTATGGATACTCACGGTTCTCCCTCATGAGGACGGAAGGGAGAACAGTGAGTATGCAAATTTATGATCTCTGCTCAAAATATTACTTGATTGAGTCGTGGGCATTGGCATATTGCATAACGATTTATGTAGTGCCGCATGAGTCTCATTGGAGTGTTCCTGCTGATATTCAAGAATTGTTCGCCTTACCGCCGGAGTACACCAAAAGAAAAGGAAGAAATCAAGAAGCGCGGTATCCATCCACCGGAGAAAGTCGCCGAAAGAGGAGGATGTACAAGTATGTGCCTGGCATAGACTTGGAGAGGTGGTTGCAGCCCGAAAGGCATGATGAACAAACTTAATTTTTGTGTTTGTATTTGTTTGTATTTGTATTTCTCGAATTTGTCTCGGATTGGTACCACTTAATTTCTGTGTTTGTATTTGTCTCGGATTGGTACTACTGGTTCACCTTGGTACAACTAAGAACATATTTGTATTTGTCTGGATTTGAATTTATTGGATTGGTACTACTGGTTCACCTTGGTACAACTAAGAACATATTTGTATTTGTCTGGATTTGAATTTATTGGATTGGTACTACTGGTTCACCTTGGTACAACTAAGAACATATTTGTATTAATATCATTAAGGAGGTTCACGATGTGTTATACACATAGTTGTCCCTGCATGTCCAGTTGTACAAAGTTCCTAATAGTTGTACTTTTGCGAATTTAGGGTTTTTGTAGTTGAACCGTGATATAAATTATTACGTTGTAGTTGTCCACATGATTTTCTAGTTTCCATGGTCATTTAGGAGGTTTACATAGTGCGAAATATGGATAACATGAACTAATCTTTCGTTTCTTATTCATATTCTTGTTTCACATCAACCACACCTTATACTATAAGGAAGACATTAGTAATGTTAACCATGTTATGATGGAAAAGAATAAAAAAATATGATTTTGCATAACTTGTACTATGTAAACCTCCTAAATGACCATGGAAACTAGAAAATCATGTGGACAACTACAACGTAATAATTTATATCACGGTTCAACTACAAAAACACTAAATTCGCAAAAGTACAACTATTAGGAATTTTGTACAACTGGACATGTAGGGACAACTACTAGAAATTTTCCGCCAAATATTTCAGATTTCCCCCCTAAATATTATTTCCCTCACTTTTCCCCCTAATATTTTCATTTTCCTCACTTTCCCTTTCTCTTTACTTTGTCGCGAGAGAGAGGGGAGAGAGGAGCGAGGGAATTCTGAGGAGAGAGAATTCCGAGAGAGAGAATCCGAGGGAGAGAGAATCAATCCGACAAAGAGAGAATCAATCCGACATAGATTCATTGTTCCGATTTGGAGGTAAGCTCGATTTGGGGGAAAGCTCGATTTGGAGGTAAGCTCGATTTGGAGGTAAGCTCGATTGGGGGAAAAATTAGGGTTTGTAGAGATGCAAAAATTAGGGTCTGAGCATTTGTTTGGTGGTGCGTTTTCTTCTGGGTTTTTGATCTGATTTTTGTGTTTGTATTTGTCTGAATTTGTCTCGGATTAGTACTACTAGTTCACCTTGGTACAACTAAGAACATATCTGTGTACACCTATGGCATTCCGGCAAATATGGACCCCAGCTATAGTGACGATAAGCAGAACAAGAGGCTAATCGAGAGCCTTTACCACGTAGCCGACGCTGACTATGACATTCCGGCAGAGGTAAGCTCAAGAGGACGATGTGATGATTTTGGATTTCCCACACAATGCTACTGTGGTGGGAGAGCAATACTAGCTTCATATCGCGGAGCATCATACCTCGGACGACTATATTACACATGCTCGTTGAATATCGACGTAAGTAATCTTCTTGACTTTTATATTGTTTAAGTTCAATTATCTAATTTCCGGTTTGTGTAGGATGGAGAGTGTCATATCTTTAAATGGTGGGATGAAGCTATGATGGAAGAACTGGAAATGGTAAAGCACCAATCTGAGATGTTTCTTTCCATTAGATAATTCGAACTCAGTTGTACCTAAAAGTCTTAGTTGTACCGAATAACTGGATCTCAGTTGTACCAGTTGGACCAAAAACTAGAAATCATCGGCTAAAAACATACCAGTTGGACCAAAAACTAGAAATCACCGGCTAAAAACATACCAGTTGGACAAAAAACTAGAATTCATCGGCTAAAAACATTTCACAAAGTTCCAACAAAAACAAATCCAACCGAAACACAAAGTTCCAACAAAAACAAATCCAACCGAAACACAAAGTTCCAACAAAAACATTCCTAAGTCTTCGATTTCTTCGATTTCTTTGCTTCCTTAGCTTCCTTCCCTTTCCCCCCTGTAAAAGGGGACACCTGGTACCTCGATGGTTCCCGCTTCCTCTTGTTTGCACCTCTCACAGAAGGAGTTGCACTTTTCCTTAAACTACTCTTGGTCCTCTTGAATGGTCCCACCTCCGTCTTTTTCTCCTTGTCAACACCATCGTATAGATCTTTCCACCATATCTTCTTCCTCTATACGATTAGACGCTGTGGTTCTAAAGAGTGAAGAGAATCAATTGAATAAAAATCAATTTCTATTTGATCTGCCAGATTAAATTTACTCGATACAAGAAATTGACTTTCACAGCTTGTCACTGCAACAAAGAAGAGACCAACAAATTATCAAAAGGAAAAGGTGACAAGACGATGGTATTATTATTCAAAAGACAGTAAGTGGGGTCGAAGTTCATGTGTCTATGTTCAGCGAGACGCAGACATCTCTAGATCTGCCTCCAACATAACGTTTCTTTTAACTCTATTGTCTTATTCTAAGACCAAACCCCACATCTCATTCTTCCCATATCCAAAGGATATTATCGAAACACAACATACTATGCTTTGACCC
The DNA here is from genome assembly GCA_002933915.1 of Eutrema heterophyllum. NCBI lineage: Eukaryota > Viridiplantae > Streptophyta > Magnoliopsida > Brassicales > Brassicaceae > Eutrema > Eutrema heterophyllum. The sequence continues at coordinate 43,672 of PKMM01040193.1, forward strand.
TTTTGACCATCAACAGGGTCACTTTAAATCAACAGTCAAAAATAGCTTCTTCAATAATTCAACTCCAAGGCCTAGAGCCATTTGGAAACTTAAGGAATCAGACCAAATGCCAAAGTAGGAAACGTAGAACTTGTTAGCTTTGTACATACAATTATGAAACAAGGTAGAAATCTTCTCACTTCATACATTCCAAAGAGTACATTGATGACCCAACGAATGTACAGAATTATACAGCAGCAGGACAGAAGACAAACAAGAACACTGACACGGTTAAAAGTAAGAACAGTGGGAGAAGGAACAAAGAATTATTAAATAAAGTAAAAAAAAAAGGCTTTTGATACATAGTTGACTTCTCTCATACCTTTTTAGCGCTTACGCTGCCAAAACAAGACTATTTTCTGGTAAGTTGCTCAAGCTTCTTGTTTGTTGAAAACCAGTGGAAATTCATCATAATGCTCCGAAACACCGTGTTTATCCGCCATGTTCTTCAAAGATTCATACACCTGAATCATCGTTGGCCTTTCCTTAGGCCTCGACACAACACAGCTACATGCGATTTTCAAGAACTGCAATATCTCCTCGTCGTGTCCTTTACCACATATGCTTCTATCAATAGCGTCTTTGCTTCTACCAGTACCCAAATACTGACTCACCCAGTCTACTAAACTCCCTTTAAACCCTTCCATGCCGTTAATAACGGACAAAGGCTTTTGCCTTGTAACCAACTCAAGAAGCACAATCCCAAACCCAAACACATCTCCTTTCAAAGATGCAACCATGGTGCTCGAGTACTCGGGCGCCACGTAACCTAACTCCCCCAAATCTCCATTATTGAACGAGCTATCATTAGAATCACGAGAACCAACTAGCCTTGCCAAACCGTAATCCGTAATCCTAGCATCAAAATCATCATCAAGAAGTATAACATTGGAGCTAATGAACTGATGCAAATACGGCGGTTGGCATCCATGATGCAGCCAAGCTAACCCTCTAGCAGCACCCACGCCAATCATAAGCCGAGTTGGCCAATCCAAAACAGCATCACACAATCCACCATTGTGCAACTGAGAGAACAACGTGCCATTGGGCATATGCTTATACACCAACAACCTCTCATCCTCAACAACACAATACCCTAAAAGCGGCACCAAATTCGGATGTCTAAGCTCACCTAACCTATTCATCTCCGACCTGAACTGTTTCTCACCAAACCCACAAGCGCTAAGCCTCTTCACCGCAAGTGCAGACCCATCCGGTAAATCCGCTTTGTATGAGACACCAGTTCTTGAAGAAACATCGATGTTCCCTGAACTAAAACTGTTTGTAGCAGCCATTAGATCACCCAATTTGATCTTTACAATTGGTTTCTGAAACAAAGTAACCTGAACAAGCTTGTGTGACCTCAACAAACCTATCCAATCACTATCGTCTTTAGATTTTCCGGCACCGTAGCCTTTCTTCTTCCTGCTACCTTCTCTGATGAAGAACCACCAGAAAATCGCTAAACCCACACACAATGATCCAACAGCGCCGACAACTCCGGCGACTATGATGATTGTTAGATTTCTTCCGTTCAACGCACCGCATCCCGATAAAGGCTTCCCGCAAAGTCCGTTATTGTCGCTAAAATCGTCTTCTCCGAATCGAGACAGCTCGGAAGGAATCGTACCGGAGAGATCGTTTCCGGCGAGAGAAAGACGCCTGAGCCGATCTAGCCGGCTCAATTGAGAAGGGATCGAACCCGAAAGCTTATTGTCGCTAAGGACAAGAGCGTTTAAGAACTTACACTCCACGATCTGAGTCGGGATCGAGCCGGAGAGTTTATTCCCGGACAGATCTAACGTGACGAGGTAAGGAAGCCACGAGCAGATTTGGGAAGGAATCGAGCCGGAGAGATCGTTTCCGGAGAGATCCAGGGACTGTAAACTGCGACAGAGCTTGAGCGACTCAGGAATCTGACCGGCGAGCTGCATCGATTGGAGCTGAAGAGAAATAATGCGATTTTCCTTCTCGTTCCAGCAGGAAACACCAGTGAGCTTGCAAATCGATGAAGCAGAAGAGTTTGGGAAGGACCAGGTAGTGAGTCGAGATGAAGGGTCGGTGAGTGAATTCTTCAGACCTTGAAGACAGAGAACGTCGTCTTCAGCAGAAGAAGAAGAGAGAAAGGAGCTGATAAATAGAAGCCATAAGAGAGTAATGAAGATATTCTTCATCATGATATAAATGGATCTATTTCTCTCTTAGGGCTTTTCCTCAGAGAAGTTTAGCAGAGCTTCTATGGCGGAAAGAACGGTCATTGACTGTGATACTGAAGAAAAAGGAGACAACTTTTTTTCTCTCTTCTGACTATATTTTTTTTTTATAAAGTAGTAATTTTCCAGAGATTATTATTTTATTTTTTCTTATCTTTCTTTTTTTGTTTGTTTGTTTGTTTCTTGCTGGTTTATTTTGTTTGGGAAAAGAATCAACACTCAATCAACTAACTAAACGACGCCGTCAAAAGAGCAAGTCAGTGAGACAGAAGAAGATTCAAGTCAGTTTTAGTCTCCAAGTTACAATCTTCGAAAAGGAAAGCTATTTAAAAAAGGTAGGAGAATTTTGCCTCCACCATCGCTTTATTAAAACATATATACCGCAATATAACACTTTTTGTGATTACAATATAACATTTTTTTGGTTGAAAATACGATTTTGCATTTATTTATTTGTTTGTGTACGGTACACTATTGATACGTGCATGTATATGAGTACGATTAGAAAGTCAACACGTGTACAATATATAAAATGTTATTTATTTTTACATTTTTGTAAATGCTTAAAAACAATATATGTTTTCACAAACCCATGCAAGAACCCTAAAAATAGGTGCAAACTATTATACACACTTTTTTGGATTAAGAATTCTTTTAGAGTATTTGATAGTTTTGTTGCCTGAAATTTGATCAACACATCAATTGTGGTTATTTACTCAACACATCAATTGATCAATTTAAATTTTCCTCAATTTATTTATATGACTTAAATTTGATTCTTTTTAATTAAAGATTGGTTGTTTTAAAATAAAGGATCACAAGACTCTTTTGGAACTTATCTTAAGCTGAATCTCTCAACGTGAGCGTGACACGTAAGATAATTCTCAATCACGAGATCGTAACATATGTCGTTGTTAATTAAGATCGCGACATGTGTCAAAGTAATAATATAAATTTTCCTATTGTTAGTTATTTATTTATTTTTTTTAAAAAATAACAAAAAAGGAAAAAGAATTGTGTTTTATATAATGGAAAACTATTAAAAAAGTAAAGTAAGAAAAAAAAACTACCAAATAAAAAAAGTTAAATATATAAAAATATATACGATTCATCTTATTATATAAAGCAAAATGTTTCAAAATTAGTAACTCGCCTAATCGCGACACGTGTCAAGTCAAACGATTAGATTTTGACACGTCTTTAATAAATTTAAAATTATATTTTAAAATCGGTTCCTAATCCTAAAAAGTAAATGGGAAAATAGTAATTATGTTTAGATTAAGGAAATTTAACAAAAAAATATAAATAAAAGCCAAAGTTAAAAAAAAATGTTAGTTTAGAATAAGGAAATTAAACAATTTATTACAATCCTAAAAACAAAAAGGATTAAAAGCCAAAATTAAAACAAAAAAAACATATTTCAGTTTAGAATAAAAAAATTAAACAATAGCTTACAATCCTAAAAAGTTAAAAGAAAAACAGTTAGTATTTTTATTTAGATTAAGGAAATTAAAAAATCGAATACAATCGTAAAAAGAAAATGAATTCTCATTCTCCACTTCTATATAACCAAATTGATAGCTTCTCAATTTCACAATCAAACAAAATTTCCATAATATTTTTCGTCCATAAGCTGCATGTAATTTTTTTTATCTAATAGAAGACATGGTTACGTAAATAGAAAGTTCATGTTACGTAAAGAGAAAAGCATGATCGCGTCACATGTCAAGTCAATCGATCAGATTCTGACATGTGTAAAAGAAATTTCCAAAAAAAAAAATCCAGTTAGTTATTAACACATAATATTAACAATATAATAATAAGTTTATAATCGACTCATAATTGTAAAAAAATAAAATTACTAAACAAAAAATAGAAATAAAAAAGTAAATTTATCCTAAAAGCCAAAATTAATTTAAAAAAGAAAAATTAATAATGGAAATTTTTTAAATTGATTAATATAAAAAAAACTTAAAAATTCGGAAAATTTAATAACCGATTCAGAATCTTAAAAAGTAAAGTTACTAAAAAATAATAAAAAATATATTAAATTTATTTTAAAAGACAAAATTAATATAAAAAAGGAAAAACAAAACCTTAATTTTTCCATTTATATTAAGGAAACAATTAATTACTAATCCTAAAAGGAAAAAATTCTAATTTCTCACCCTTATATAAACCACAATTTTGTAGTATGTCAATTACACACCAAAAAAAAATAAAAGTCCAATAATCGTATCCAACGCTATTTACTGCATATGGTTCACCAAATTTTTCCTTTAAGTATATATTTATTTCATCGGAAATTCGTTTCTAAATTTATGTATTATATATTTTCACGGGTGATCTAATTTTGTTTTCTATTTTTTTTATTTTTTTTTCACGGGTTATAAAATATTAAATTACAAATCCGCATATATGCGGATATTTATCTAGTTATATAGAAAATAACAAAATATTAAAATGAGACATCGAACTAAAAATATATAGATTCTATGTTTAGGCCCATGGGCTTTAACACTATCTAGTTCCATTTCAGCCCAAATGAGGTAAGGGTTTGTTGGGTTTTTTAACGTTGGATACCAAACTTTGTAACCGGAAAAGAGTGGTAATCGATGGCAAAATAGTTAGAACTTAGAAGTTATATTAGATAGAGTGGCAAGAGATTAATCCATTATATCACTTTTGATATTGCTAATTTTTTCATGTAATTGGTAATTATTAAAGCAGTATAATCCTTACCACTGCGATAAAAGAATATGAATAAAGAATTACAAATCAAACTCATTCTTTTATGGTCGTTTTGACAATGATTAACGGGTTTGCTCTTAAGATTCCTTCAGCCTTTGTTCTTAAATCTTCCCCACAACTTTCTTACGAATGTCATCAACCAAACAAGATCGAAACAAAAAGAATTCATATAAGAACCCAATAAAAAAAATTTTAAAAAACGAAATTTACATATGTTGTAGTTAAGAAACAAAAAATTAAAAACCATTTCAATTCTGACCCAACCAACTCCAAAAAAAAATAAAAAATTAATATGAATAGAAGGAAATAATAATGTAGATTTCGTTTAGTCGAATGTACACCTGAAATTATCTCAGAAACAACTAAAAAAAAGTCATTCTTGTTGTTGCCTCTGCCACGGCAAATAACCAGTCACTTGATCAGCAAACTTCGATAAAACCAAATCCTTCAATCCAGTATCCCACACTTCACAGAACCGTCGTTTCCAATCCGGCGGCTCAATCGCCTCTGTCCCCAGTCCCGGAGCTCGATCTTTAGACCCTTGGTTCTGATTCTCTTGCCAGTCCACAACATATGTAGCCACTCTTCTGTAAAACTTAGCCTTAAAAGTTTCCCAAACTTGGTACTTGTAATGATTCACTACCGCAACACTCTCCACCAAACTCATATGCCCCATTCCTTCTCTCAACTGAAAATGATGAACTTCGTTGAGCAATGAGCTCGTTAGCAATTCGGGTCGGATTATCGACTTATGCCTCTCGGGATTCGCTTGCCTACAAGTGTACCCTACCGTCACGCCTTGTGATGGGACCGATGTTAGACCAGACGGACCGTAACTATGACATTCCGTTCGGATCTCTCCAACAAGATCCCTTGACGTGTAGTTCGATACAAGCGAGCTTAAAGCGTTTTTGCTCGGTAAGCCTTGAGAGTGATGCGTAGGGAAGTAGTAGAACTCGTCCACATCAAAGAATCCGACCCAATTGCATTCGTCTTTCGCTCTAACCGCACAATGCGAAAACCCAGCTTCTTGTGTCTTGATCCAGGGCCAAACATGTCGACTCACATTGTAATTCTCTGAAATGAGCAATTCGATCTCTTCTTGTATATCGTCGTCGCTGTTGTTGTCATATATAAACCAGCGTTCGACACCGAGCCACGAGTGATACATAATCCATTCCCGCAAGAATGGAGCTTGGTTCCATAGCATTGTGCAAACACAAAGCTCATGCTTAATCCCGCTCTTCTTCTTCTTCTCGTTCTTCTCAATCGAATCTGAACCGTAGATTCTCGCAACGGAAGGCAAAGCAGGCGTAGATCTTCCTCTAGGATCGATGTGGATTACGCTCACTCGAAACATCTCTTGATTTAGCTTCAAACTCTCAGGCAAAACACACCTCACAACTTCTTGCGCTGCAGCAACAGCTTGAGTGACCAAAACTTCAACATCTTCCTCCTCCGGATTCCCAATCTTGAATTGGCATTTGTAGTAAGAAGGATCTGATTCCTTGTGAGGCCTTCGAGTCAATCCTTTGACAAATACAACCACCGTATCGCCGTCAATCACCGCCTCATAACCAACCTTTGACCAATTATGAACCTTGTCATCACGAAGGCTCTGCTTCTGCTTCTTCTTCACCAAATCTCCATGGAATTGCAAATCAACAGATGACGAATAGTTTGATGGAGCGTTAGGGCACCGAACAATCGATCTAAACTCATCGAATTCGTCAGTAGAAATCGATGGCAACGCCAAAGTCTCTTCCTTTACTCCATGATAAACACAAACTAGGTTTTTCTTACCTCTCCCGATTCTATTCGAAAGAATCAGCAGAAGATGGTCAGGGAATTGGACTCTGTCTTCAACTCTCAACGGAGGGAATCTACCGTGAAACGAACGCTGAATCGAATCCATCGAAGATAAGACGGAGAGAGTCGGAACACGAAGAGACGGTCTCAGAGAATCGGAACGGACAGAGAGTGTGGAGATTCGGTCGGAGGATAAGAAGAAGAGCAAGACGAAGAAACAACAAAGGCATATGGTTAGATACCTTAGAGACAAGAACTGTGCTTTCAGTTGCTGTCTATTCCGAACTTTCCTCTTCTTCCCATTCTCATACTCCATCATCTTCTTCTTCTTTCACCACTCAATTTTTACAAAAAAAAAATCGAAACTTTTTCTTCTGGGTGAGAACAGAACAAGGTGCTCCCTTATATAAACTGATCTGGAGAAGGTTTTACTCAGGGGAGAAGAGATCTGGTTTTTGCGCCGGTCGACAAAAGTACCTTGTTCTTCTTCTTCTTCTTCTTCTTCTTAATAAAGAAAGGAATATATGAATTGATTTCTTTTCCGTTTCTTAATAATTTGATTCGTAAGGAAAAGGAAATAATCGTTGTGATAAACAAGGAAAGAAACAAGGAAGACGCGTTTGTGATGAGTCGCGTTAGGCGGCGTCGTTCTCAATAATCTTGCAAGCCAGCGATTAGTAATTTAGTACTAACCAATCATTTCTCACTTTAGGCGTTTATTAAGTAAATTAATTAAGGAGATTACATCATTTTCTGATGGCTTAATGACTTATGTTAGTTCTCACTAATTAAGGCGAGAAAGTTGCCACTAGTTGTGCGACTTGTGTCAAAAGATGCTACAATGAGGTGGACCATTCTCGTATTTTGCTTTATTTATTTTAAAATGTTAATGTTTTGGGTTTGTCCAAAAAAAAAAAAAAAGGAGAGACAGTTGTGTTGCGTGGTCTTTTTAGTTTCTTACCGAAATAATATTAATTGTTTTTCAAGATTCGCCGGAGGAGGAGAGGACCAAACCTGTTGGTACAAAGCATGATTGAGATTAAAATAATCAAGGCTACGAATGTGTGTGTAAACAATTGGTCGGTGTGAAATAAGTATGGTTGATGAGTTGAGCATAAATTTAAAAAATGAAAAGAAAAAAGTATGGTTGATGAGTTTAACTAGGAATAACATCAGAACGTTGAATGGTGACATCAGAAGTAAACATAACATAATTATATATTTCAATATAATTGTTTAGCTCGATCACTTTTTTTTTTTTTTTTTTTCAACTAGCCCTATTTTATTAAATCAAATTTGCTTGGTAAGGTGATTGTTACGTGGAATCTATTCTACCAACTTTGCGTGACTTACATAAGTAAATAAATAAATAAAGGTGAATTGAGTGTATATAGTGAGTTGAGTGTCTATGGTGAGTTGACCAAAAAATTAGGTAAGTAATAGTTAGACTTTGTAAATTAGGTAAAGAGGAAAGAGAAAATCTAAAATATTTTTTGTTTTTTTAATAATTATTGAAATGTCATTGGTTTGAAACTCATTTTCTGACAGAAGAATCCAGCGATACTGTTCATCAAACGGATGTGGTACTATTTATCAAAACTCGATAACCACTGTTCATAACCAAAAACATATTGTTAGCATCGTTAACATTATCATGTTAATCAGTTATCATTGTTAGCATCGTTAACATATAGTTAGTATCGTTAACATTGTCATGTTAAACCAGTTATCATGTTCATTGTTATGAAATTGTCATGTCAAACCAGTTATCATATCATAAATTATCGTGTTAATCCAGTTATCATTTCGCAGAAATGTGTGAAATATGAAAATAAAATTATTCTGATAATTCGGTTATCATATCATAGAAACTATGTGTTATTGGGTATCTAACTTTGTTATCATCACAAAGATATACTGATAATCTATTGGATAACTTTGTTATTGGTTAACTTCACGTAATTAACACATAAAAATCATCAAACCAGAAAAAAAAAATTGAACACCACCACAATGACCAACGCCGGCACCATCGTCGCCGCCGTCACCGTCACCGGCGTCGCCACCGTCGCGGTCTTTTCCGTCGTCACCGCCGTCCTCAACCTCGCCGCCGTCCTCAACCTCGTTGACAACTCTTTCCTTTCTTCTTCTTCCCTTTCTTCTTCCCATTTCTTCTTTCTTCTTTCTTCTTTCTTCTCCTCCTTTCTTCTCCGTCATGATAGTAATTCATGAGAGAGAAATATGCAAAATGAAATTAGTTAGAAAATGTAGGGTTAAATTAAACTTTTTCATGTGAACAATATTGGAAGAATAGTGTTAAAAATGTACACTTATTTTCCTTGTTATAAAATGGTAGACAATGCAATTACCCAATAAATAACTCGTGTTCGAGCCCATTTTACAAGAAAATTGACATGAATGTACGATATAAGAGAAATTAAATATAGACTAAAGTATTCAAAGCCTCTATATGGATCTGAAAGGAATCTAGTTCGACAATCCGTCGGATTCTCGATCATCTTTACCAAGTCCAAGCAATTTGTCTCGAAGTGCACTGATAATATATGTTTTCATTTAGACATGACATAGTCCAAAGAAGTTCGTCCATCTTATCATGTAGTGTCGGAAGGCTTATGTGACATCTTTGCAATCCGAAGATCTTTTGTCTCATGTGATCTCTATGACACCACCCTAGTCCACTAACCGGTCCATGGTCGATCCAAGAAGCATTGATTTGGCATGTCGGGATTCGAGGGGTCGTAGGGGAACTCTCGTGACCTCTTGACCATGTGGAGCTTCTACTTCTTCTTCTCATTCCTTTTGATTTGCAATCCTCCAACTTTCCGCCTCTAGGGTAGAAAGTTGGTGTGTATCCTCCAGATAAATTTATTTTCCGTTGAATACTTTTTCGTTCCTTGCTTTTCATATGTATCATATGATCTAAGAATATATGTCTTTTTAAGGTTCAGATAAACCTATTTCTTTTAATCTCCAAAATAGGAAATCTATATTTCGGTAGATAGATGTACTCGGAAAGGAACCAATGATAAGAAGTCCGGAATAAACCAAACTTGTAAAACTGAGGAACATTCAATAAGAAGATGATTTATCAATTCCTCTGGAGCACCACACCTAAGACAGCTCATGTCGGTGCCCAAATACCTATAAGTAAAGCGTTGACAGATTGCTACACATCTAGACAAAGTTTACCACATAAAATGTTAGCTCGATCACATTCATATATACTATTTTTATTTCTTCTTTAGAAATTAATATCATGCCTGGTTCGGTTGGCAAAACAAAATTTGGTGAAGAACACGTTTTGTCTCTAATAAGTATGTTCGACAATTTAAATTAGTAATATATTTTTCATATTGTTATTTGTTAGTTAATTTATTATGTAGCGTATAAGATCCATTTTATTAGTTTTGTTATGTCTCTTAGTTAAATAAATAATATCAGCTTCTTACAAGTCGTCCTATTACAACAATGTAGGTCTTAATGAATGTGACGCTGAAGGCGATTGCTCTTCATCCATCTCGCGTTGCCGACCTCAAAAGTTGGTTCATTCAATCGGTGAGTTTGAAGAAGATCATACAATTTTGCTTAATTAGGGTATTGTAGTAAATGAATTTTTTTGTATCTTTTGGTTTTTGAGATATTTTATTGTTTAGTTTGTCGTCTATAACCGACTTCTAGTATTTCATTTCATTTTTTAAATATATTAGTGAGTTCGATGGGTGTGTTTTGTGAGATTAGTATTGTATTTGTTATGAATTTTTTTAATGTAATATATACATCTAACAAATTTTGAAAAATTAAGAAAAAAAAATTGAAAGAAAGTGGCATGAATTATGTATAGAGCCCAACTAGATTATGCAAATAAGACATGGATCGTGTAATTGGAGTTGTGATTTTGGTTTTTTAATCGTATATTGATTGATTCTGTAGTGAGTCATATTTTAGACTGTTGGAATTTTTTTTTAAATATCGTATATTGATCGAGTTTGTAATGAGTCATTTTAGAAAAAGAACAAAATTTGCCAAATTTGGAAATGTGGATCGTGGAGATGGTTTACTGGTTTAGGATAGTGGGAAGTTGCTATGCACATTGCTTAAAATCGCTGGAATCATGTTCCTTTGTTCTCCCCCATTTTCTTTTTGTATTATTTATATGTTTATAAATTATAACTAATGATTGATGTACAAGGAAAAAAAAAGAAAAAGAATGTGCCTTCCATTACAATTATACATCCATCTTTTTATTCCCTTTCATGTTTGTGATTTTCGTTTGGCTCTTCTATTCTAAACGATTACAATAAAACCAACAACATTCTTCTTTCCGTTTTCCATATTTTATTTTTGTTGTTTATCATTTTTTTTTCTCAATCATAGCATGATAGCATAAAAAGATCTATTTTATTAGGTTTGTTATGTCTCTTAGTTAAAATAAATAATATCAACTTCTTTTAAGTTCGTCCTAGTACAATGTAGATCTTGATGGATGTGACGCTGAAGGCGATTGCTCTTCATCCATCTCACGTTGCCGACCTCAAAAGTTGGTTCATTCAATCGGTGAGTTTGAAGAAGATCATACAATTTTGCTTAACTAGGGTATAGTAGTAAATACATTTTGTATCTTTTGGTTTTTGATATATTTTATTGTTTAGTTTGTCGTTTATAACCGACTTCCAGTATTTCATTTCATTTTTAAAATCTATTTACTGAGTTGAAACGTGTGTTTTGTGAGATTAGTATTGTATTTGTTATGGATTTTTGTATGTAATATATACATATAACAAATGTTTATAAAAGAAAGAAAAAATGAAAGAAAGTGGGATGAATTATGTATGGAGGAGAGCCCAAGTAGATTATGCAAAGCAGGCATGGTTCGTGTAATTGGAGTTGTGATTTTTGTTTTATAATTGTCAAATGAGTCATATTAGATTGTAATATTTTTTTAAAAAAATATTGTATATTGATCGAGTTTGTAATGAGTCATATTAGAAAAAGAACAAATTTTGCCAAATTTGGAAATGCGGAAATGTGGAACGTGGAGATTAGGTAGAAGTCAAATCCAAAGCAGAAGTCAAATAGCACAGTTTCAAAAAATATTCGAGTTATTTTGTTAAGATGTGTTAGGGTACGGAGGGATCTTCGACAACATCAAGTAATAAAACATCAACCCTGCCAAGGAGCTTGGGGTGATCTTTAAAAATCACCACACTACAAGTAATACCACCGAACCAAGAACCAACCAATTATGAGTTGTGTTTATAGTGTTTATTGAGGAGTTTAAATTAAGAGATTAAGAACAATTTATACCTTTTGACGTGTAACCTCAGTTAGAAGATTTATAAATTATGCTAGTTTTGTAGGTTTACCCTCAAACGCTTCGTTTACAATGTACAACATGTTTCTTTGGTACAGTCATTTAGTCTTGAGAAAGACATCAAAATCTAACGTCTTCTTAACCGAACGCGGAACATGATTAACAACTTCAGGAACAATGTAGGAACGCATTTAATTAAGTTAAAATAAAAAATATCGAAGGAAATTATATGTTTCCAAATTACTGCTTCTAAAATCGGAATCGTGCAAAACTTGTGTAATGTCATAGATCATAGGTATGGAATTTTCTCTTTATCAACACAACAAACAAACAAAAATGCAAATTGGTTCTAATTTTACATGTCGCTTTCTAAATTTGATCGCATTAATGCCATTGCAAAGGTGCATGTGATCCTGAAAGATCAACGAAAGCTTCTTCATGGTTTCAGTTTAATTCTTAGACTATCGAAACTAACACAAGTATTAGAAACATCCATTCCGAAGCTGCCATAACCATCCATCTTGGGTTCCAAGGCTACCAGAGCCAATATCTATATTATGAAGCTGCCATAACTTTGTAGGGGTGTCTTAAGAGCTGTTTTAAGAGTATCAAGGTAGGCACACATATCTTGCATTGTAGCTTCATCCTTCTTTGCTACCGGTTCATGTTCCTTGACAAACTCGTCAAATTCTTGTAGTAGTGTTCAGTAAACCGGACGGACAGCAACTTCCGGAACAACAATTTGAGGAGCTTGTACCACAACTTCCGGAACAGTAATTTGTGCAAGGGGTTGATCCAAACCTTCAAAGAGAATGTCGTGCCCCTGTAAGAGCACTCTCAATCCTGCTACTGATGCATCATAGTTGACTCTAAAAAAAAAGAATAATCACAAAAAAATTCACTCATACAAAAACAATAATCAATTGCAATCTTGAAATTATAAAAAGTAAAAACCACACTTTCTTACAGCATCGCCCGCGAGATCCATAATCTCCTGAAACCTTTGTTGTTGGTCAATAAAAGCTCCACTCACTTAGCAATGTAAACAATTGGATGGGCCATGATTAAATCTCCATTAAATTCCACAGTCATCGTTACTACAAAGCGAAGTGATAAAAAAATAAAAATTCGTGATTCTAAGAAATGATGTATAATATTTTATCTTCATGTTAATACTATGTTTTTTAAATATCATTTGACTATTTTGTTGGTTTTGGTATAGTAACTTATAAGTATTCTACCAAATAATTTATTTTTCAAGCGGAACATATATAGATTCAAAACAAAACCGTGAAATCTTATAAACTATATATAATTTTTAAGATTGAAAATGCAATATTTTTTTATACTACCTTTGTATCATAAAAATTGATTTTCTGAATTTTTCACGTAGATTAAGAAACAATCATCATTTTTTCTCACTGCACACTTTTCATTACACTTTTCATCACTACACTCTACTACAACCCATAACAATGTTATAAATTTAAATATTATCATTACTATTTCTTAGTGTTTACAATTTCTTAATATTAATTAATAAAAAAATATCTAGAAAATCTAGAAAATCAAACTTTCTGATACAAGAATAAAACTCCAAAAAATCAATTTTTTTGATACGGAGATAGTATATTATTACAATTACCAATTACAAAGTAATATCTCAGTATATATAATTGGTTATATATAACCTTTTTTGGGCTGACTTCACTAAACCCCCTCAAGATTAGTAGCCCAAACTCATTCCCCCCGACTTTATCACTAAACCCTCCAATCTCTAAAATCTAATCAATAAACCACTCAAACTATCACTTATGCAATTATTTACACGTATGCAATTAATTATGCAAAATCACGTTCAATTTTGAGTCAATCCCGTTTAATAAAGTGCGGTTGCCCAAATCCGATTTTAAACTCATACCCGACTTGACCCACATATCCAAAGATATTTAGATTCAGAAATAACAAAGATATTTGGTTTCCTTTTCTCCTCAACTGACTTGAAAATTTCCTTCTTCATCTTTTATTTGATGAGATCCGTGCTTATCTTGCTGAAATTTTAGATTTTGTCGTATTTATAAAATTAACAAAGAAATTTTGATTTCCTTTATTGATGTCAAAAAATTTCCATTTTATCCCCCAATATCTCTAGTTGAATTTGGGACTGCTAAGATATTTAAATAAGCATATTTTCGTCTCTCCTCTTTTCATTATTCACAGAGACCAAAAAAAAACAATATGGAATCGATACCACACGATGTGATAGAGCATATTCTAGAGAGACTTTGTGTGAAAACCCTCGTCAAGTTTAAGGCTCTATCAAAGCAATGGAAATCTACTGTCCAATCCCTTTCTTTTAAAAAAAGACAGCTGATCCATAGTAAATAATCAAGAGATCTGTCAGAAAACAGTAGGTATAGAATAGTTTTCTGTTTTGATTCTTAGGTCCTTGACCGAGTATTTATACAAGGGTTTATCTCCTTAACTAGATACAAACATATATACGGAGATATCAAAATATAGAAACCGAATATGTACAATACGATATGTACATATATCGTAATACCCCCCTCAAGTTGGAGAGTGTAGATTTTGAACTCCCAACTTGAGAAGAAACGCCATGAACTCCTTCTTCCCAAGCGCCTTAGTAAGAATGTCTGCCAATTGCTCTTTTGTCTAAACATGTTATTGTTGGAATAAGCTTGAAGAAAGCTTAGGACTTAAGCTATCCTAATCCTACCGAGTTATGGTTATTAAAAGGATTAGAATAAGAGAGTATATTTAGGAGATATCTAAATATACTTGTAATAAGTTTAGGAGTTATCTAAATCTATCTCCTATTAGGATTAGGAATTGTTTAGTCTCTATATAAAGAGATGCAAGGGTGTTGCATAACTTATGAGTTTTGTGAGAGATTAAAGAGTGCTTAAGTTTTGTGTAAGTTTCTTAAGCAAATAAAAGAGAGAACTATTCTTTTAGTCTTGAATCTTTACAAACTAGATTTGGTAGCAGAGCGTTACGATCCTTGTTGAAGAGCAACAATGGCGACGGATGACGACGACAAAAACATTACGACATCCGGTGGAGCAGAAAAATCACCGTCGATGACAAAGGAAGGAGGAGGTTCTTCTTCCATCAAGTGTCCGATGCTTAATTCAACGAACTACACAGTTTGGTCTATGAGAATGAAGATATTGCTCAAGGTGAACAAAGCATGGGACGTTGTAGAAACAGGAAAGATCGATGATGATAAGAACGACATGGCGATAGCTCTGTTATTTCAGTCAATTCATGAGTCTCTTATCTTACAAATCGGAGATCTCGACTCAGCAAAGGCGGTATGGGACTGTATAAAAACTAGACACATCGGAGCAGAGAGAGTAAGAGAAGCTAGGTTACAAACGTTAATGGCGGATTTCGACCGACTCAAGATGAAGGACGATGAAAGAATTGATGATTTCGTCGGGAAATTATCAGAGATATCCTCAAAATCGGCTGCATTAAGAGAGGAAATCGAAGAACCGAGACTGCTCAAGAAATTTCTCAAGTGTCTTCCTCGGAAAAAATACATACACATAGTTGCCTCACTTGAGCAGGTGTTGGACTTGAATAAAACGAGCTTTGAAGACATTGTGGGACGTTTAAAAACTTACGAAGAACGTGTTGCTGAGGAAGAAGAAGATAAAGAATATCAAAACAAACTGATGTTTGCACCATCGGACGCACAGTCTCGTGATTACAACAGTGATTCCAGAAACAGAGGACGAGGAGGACGGTTCTCAAGCAGAGGTAGAGGTCGAGGTCGTTCAAATGGAACGAAGGATTTGTCGAAAATCACATGTTATCGATGTGATAAAGTCGGTCATTATGCTTCAAATTGTCCCGATCGTCTACTAAAACTATAGGAAGCACAAGAGAATGAGAATGACGATACTGAAGATGCAGATCAGCTCATGATACACGAGGTGGTATACTTGAATGAAGAAAAGATTGTGCCAAGCAAGTATGAAACGAATACCGGTAAAAATGATTTTTGGTATCTTGACAATGGTGCTAGTAACCATATGAGTGGAGATCGAAAGTATTTTTCGTACATTGATGAGACCATTACCGGGAAAGTTCGTTTTGGAGATGACTCGCGGATAGATATAAGAGGGAAGGGATCGATTGAGTTTCTTGATAGAAACGGAGAAGCAAGAACAATGTCTGATGTCTACTTTATTCCAGATTTAACGAGCAACATTATTAGTCTTGGGCAGGCCACTGAATCAGGATGCGATGTGAGAATGAGGAAAGATTTTTTGACAATGCATGATCGTGAAGGAAAGCTACTTGTCAAGACAATAAGATCAAAGAATCGGCTGTACAAAGTTCGTATGAGACTCAGAGAATCTGCACGTCTGAACCTGACACAAACAGACGACTCAAGCATATGGCATGCACGTTTGGGACACGTCAACCTAGAGACGATAAAATCTATGCAGCAAAGAGAACTTATTCTTGGAGTTCCACACGTAAAGTTTGAGAAGAAACTTTGCGACTCTTGCCTATTTGGAAAACAGACAAGACAAGTGTTTCCGAAACTCACTATGTATCGAGCTACCAAAGCACTTGAACTTATTCATGGCGATCTTTGTGGTCCCATAACTCCAAGTACAGCAGCTGGAAATCGATACATTTTTGTCTTGATAGATGATCATTCAAGATATATGTGGTCAATCTTGCTTAAGGAGAAGAGTGAGGCATTCAACAAATTCAAGATCTTTAAAGGATTAATCAAGCAGGAACTAGGGGTGAAGATTCAAACTTTCAGAACAGATCGAGGAGGAGAGTTCGTGTCTAAGGAATTTAATTCATTATGTGATAACTCAGGGATTAAAAAACATCTTACAGCCCCGTATACGCCACAACAGAACGGTGTAGTTGAAAGAAGAAATCGAACACTACTAGAGATGACTCGGAGTATTCTAAAGCACATGTTGATTCCAAATTATCTATGGGGAGAAGCTATAAGACATTCAACATATCTTCTGAATCGAATAGCAACAAGAGCTCTAAAGGATAGAACTCCGTACGAAGTCTTGCGATCAAAGAAGCCAAACATCAGTCACCTCCGAATCTTTGGTTGTGTTGGATATGCAAAAGTAGAGATGACTCACCTAAAGAAACTCGATGACAGGTCCAGGAAGCTTGTGTATTTGGGTACAGAACCGGGATCAAAGGCATACAGGTTGCTTGATCCACATACCCGGAAGATCGTAGTAAGTCGGGATGTGGTCTTTGACAAAACTAAAGGGTGGATGTGGAGACAACAAAATTCTGATCGTATTGATGCTGGAAACTTCAATATTGAGCTTGGAGAATTTGGAAATCATGGTATTTTTGTCTCTAGTCTACAAGAACCGGAAACAGAGCATCGTGTCGAGACCCGATCTGGAACAGGACTCGCATCTGTGAAACCAGAGAACAACGATCCACAAACTCAGAATAATGGAGGAACAGAGGAGATGAATGATGATTCTCAAGAAACCGAGGCAGAAAGTGAAGAAGACGATGACGATGATGGCCATCGGTCTTTGCGGAGATCGCAAAGAGAGACCAGAAAACTGAGGTATCTTGAGGACTATGTTTTGCTCGCTGAAGAAGAAGGAGAACGATTACTTATAAGCTTGAATGAGGAACCGAGATATTTCGATGAAGCAAAGGAATCAAAATATTGGATGCTTGCCTGTGAAGACGAGTTAAACTCAATCGAGAAGAATTCAACATGGGATCTTATAGATCTTCCTTATGGAGCAAAACCAATAGGACTAAAGTGGGTATTTAAACTTAAAAGAAACTCTGATGGTAGCATTAACAAGTATAAAGCCAGACTCGTGGCCAAAGGATACGTTCAAAGGCATGGAATTGATTTCAACGAAGTTTTTGCTCCGGTAGCTCGCATTGAGACTATTCGCCTTCTCATCAATCTTGCAGCATCGAATGGTTGGGAGATACATCATCTCGATGTCAAGACAGCGTTTCTACATGGTGAGTTGAAGGAAACGGTTTATGTCACGCAACCAGAAGGGTTTGTAGTAAAGGGGAACGAAGAGAAGGTGTATAAACTCAACAAGGCTTTGTATGGTTTAAAGCAAGCTCCAAGGGCATGGAATGAAAAGTTGAATCAGATTCTTAGAGAACTACAGTTCAAAGGATGCTCTAAAGAACCGTCGGTTTATCGGAGAGAGATAAATCAAGAGATTCTTCTTGTTGGAGTATATGTCGACGATTTGTTTGTATCTGGAACGAATGTGAATCTGATTTTAGAGTTCAAGAAGGAGATGGCTTCCAAGTTTGAGATGAGTGATCTTGGACGATTAACCTATTACCTAGGGATTGAAGTTTGTCAAACCGATGAGGGTATCACATTAAAGCAGAGCCGATATGCACAAAAGGTCTTAGAAGAAGCTGGAATGGCCGAGTGTAATCTTGTGCATACACCGATGGAAGCTGGTTTAAAGTTGTCTAAGTCAATTGAAGAAAAGGATATTGATGCTAAGATGTATAGGAGAAACGTTGGATGCCTTAGATATCTGCTTCACACAAGACCAGATTTATCATATTGTGTTGGAGTGCTGAGTCGTTACATGCAAAATCCAAAAGAATCTCATGGAGCAGCAATGAAACAATGTCTGAGATACTTACGAGGGACTACTAATCTAGGATTGGCATTCAAACGATCGAGCTCAAAGGTAACAAGACTGATTGGTTACAGCGATAGTAGTCACAACGTTGATCCAGATGATGGCAGAAGTACAGCAGGCCATGTGTTCTATCTCGGTGAAGGACCAATCTCTTGGTGTTCGCAAAAACAAGACACTGTGGCATTATCATCTTGCGAAGCTGAGTTCATGGCAGGAACCGAAGCATCAAAGCAAGCAATTTGGCTTCAAGACTTACTGAGTGAAGTCACTGGTTTGTCATGTGAGAAGGTCATTATACGGATCGACAATCAGTCAGCGATTGCCCTTACAAAGAACCCTGTTTTCCACGGTCGGAGCAAGCACATTCACCGAAGGTATCACTTCATAAGAGAATGTGTGGAGAATGGACAAGTTGAGGTAGAACATGTTCCTGGAAATGAGCAAAGGGCAGACATTCTAACAAAAGCACTTGGACGAATTAAGTTCAAAGAAATGAGAGATCTCATTGGAGTTCGAGATGTGTCTAAAGAAGACTTCAAGCTTAAGGGGGAGAATGTTGGAATAAGCTTGAAGAAAGCTTAGGACTTAAGCTATCCTAATCCTACCGAGTTATGGTTATTAAAAGGATTAGGATAAGAGAGTATATTTAGGAGATATCTAAATATACTTGCAATAGGTTTAGGAGTTATCTAAATCTATCTCCTATTAGGATTAGGAATTGTTTAGTCTCTATATAAGGAGATGCAAAGGTGTTGCATAACTTATGAGTTTTGTGAGAGATTAAAGAGTGCTTAAGTTTTGTGTAAGTTTCTTAAGCAAATAAAAGAGAGAACTATTCTTTTAGTCTTGAATCTTTACAAACTAGAGTTATGTTGCTATCGTCCCATTGACGATCTCATCACGCACGAAATGGCAATCCGACTCAATATGTTTTGTTCTTTCATGGAACACCGGATTAGCACTAAGATGAATAGCCGATTGACTATCACAATATAGTCGAATGGGTGCCTCAAACTTCACTCCAAACGCCTCAAGAAGTTGTTTCAGCCACAAAATTTCTTGAACCGTATCAGACATTGATCTATATTCAGCTTCCGTCGATGACCGAGATACCGTCTTCTGTTTCCGTGTCTTCCACGAAACAGGCGAGTCACCAAGTTGTATAAACCATGCTGTCAATGATCGCCTCGTTAGTGGGCAGCCAGCCCAGTCGGAGTCACACTAAGCCTTAAGAACGAGTGGCTGACCTGAACGAAGAAGTATTCCTTGACCAGGTTGCCATTTAAGGTATCGCACCACTCTCAGCGCTGCATCCCATTGAGCTTGCTTCGACTCATGCATGATTTGTGAAAGGATGTAAATAGCATATGCACTACAAGAAAACAGTCGTTTTACAACGGACAGAATCGATGTAAAATCGGGTTTGGGACGATTTAGCGACGATTGTCATTTCGTCGTAAATTGTTCGTCGTTAAACCCTAATCGTCGTAGAGTCGTCGTAAAATCTGGGACGCATATAAATCGTCGTAAAACCGTCGTAAATATTTCGTCGTACTATTACGACGAATTTACGACGATTATACCACAGACGTGTTACGACGATGTTACGACGTATTATTTACGACGATGTTACGACGGATTATTTACGACGATGTTACGACGGATTATTTACGACGATGTTACGACGGATTATTTACGACGAGGTTACGACGAATTATTTACGACGAATTTACGACGATATATCGAATTATATTAATTAATAAATTATTATTTAATAAATAATAAATTTAAATATATATTAATAAATTATAATTTAAATAATTATAATTAAAATTTTATAAATAATTCTAAAATACAAATTTTAAATATATAATAAAATAATTAAAATTTTATTAATAATTCAAAAATACAAATTAAAATCCCAAATACAAACTACAATATACTAATTAATACCAAATTCTTCAAAAAGTTCCTCGTCGGTTCTATGCAACAATTCCGCTTGCTTTCTCGCGAGCGGATCCGGATCCTGATCCTCATCCCTCGGTCCCGATGTCGATGCTTGCTGCGCTCTCAGGGCCTTCGCCAAGGCGGGATTATCCACAGCAAGAAGTTCGAACAGAGAATCGTATCCTTGGATCGTCTTACCTAATCCAAGGATCTTCTGATCGGATTCCGCTTGCTTCGCCCGTAAAGTATTGATCTCGGAATGGGCGGTGTTCAACTCGTTCCTCAACCCAACCGGATCGTTGGTCGGACGATGTGCGGAAGCCGAGGCAACATAACTATCTCTAATCGATCCCATCCCTAAAACTCTGCCCTTTTTCTTCGGGGCAACCTAAAAAACAACGTTAAAATTAATAAATTGAATACGAAATAATTAAAAATTTAATATGAATATTATTAATTACCTCTTCATAAATCTCGTCCATCTGGGCTGTGGTCAAAGCCGCATTGGACTGGACCGAGCTACCGCCAGGTGATAGCTGCTGAGAGAGCTGAGTTTGACGCTCCTCGATCCGTGCCTGCACGTTATTGTAGACCTGCTCCGCCCGAGGATCCACAAAAGAACCGTCTTTCTTTTTGTGAGTTTCCTCAAAAACTCGAGTCATCGGAGGAAGTTCGCCTCCGTTTGCCTAAACAAATGACATTCGGAAAATATAAACGGTTAAAGAATAAATTTAATTAATTACAAAAGCAGGAAAAAAAATTATTAAAAAAAAAATCATACCATTTGGAGACGTCTTCTCGCAAACGAAGTTTGGCCTGAAGTATGTGGCAACACCGCAGGCCGACCGTCTGGACCGACAGTGTTCCGAGAAGCCGAACACTTAGCAGCCACTTGCTGCGAATGCGGATCCATCCAGTGTGTCTTCAAGCCGTTCCAAACTTCGGAAGACATGTACGGGGGCTTCGCCTCATCGCCGTCAACCTCCCACTTCCGCTTCCAATCGGAGACGGTATTGTTGAGCTGCAACTTTCCCTTCGCCTTAAACTCCGTCTTCACCGTCTCGTTGATCGCAAAATTCCAGTGCCATTTTTGCTATAAAAACAAGAAAACAATTAGAAACGATTAAATAAAATTAAATAATTATTATAAACAAAAAAAACAATTAAATTACGTACCGCGAAACATTTGAACCACGTATCAACGACGTCGCTCGGAACAGCAGACCAATTGCGGTGAGGCTCCTCGAAGTAGGCTTTGATGGTGTCAGACACACTCCGCCCGACTTTGTTGTCCTCCTTAAACCTGAAATATAAAAATAAAATTAAATGTAAAAACCATATATTAATGACAAAAAAAAAAAATGTCCTCGACCGTCAATCCCGCATATATCAAAGCGGGTCGAGGTGTAGGAGCATCTGGCGGTGGCTGGGTCGCCTGTGGGGCGGGCCCAATGTCCGGAACCACAGACGGTGTGGCAGACGATGATGGGGCGGCATCCGAATTAACACTCGGCCCCGACTCGCCACCCATAAAAGCGCGATAATGATTCCTACGTGGCCCCATATCTAAAAAAAAATTAACGACTATCAAAAATATAATATATCCAATCTAATTCCAATCATATATAATTCAAATTCTATCTAATTATTTCAATCCCTATCTACTATTAACAATTAAATATACTAATCTAATTTATTAATAAAACAAAAAACAAAAACAAAAAAAATTACCTTAGAGAGAGAAAGCTCCGGAATTCGGTAGAGAGAGAAGGAGATTGTGAGTTGTGAGGGAAAAATCTGGGCTCGGGTATATATAGATTTTGTGGCCGTCATAATTTCGATGCTATATTACGACGATTTTACGACGATCCGTCGTAAAATCGTCGTAATCCACGAAACCGAATAGTAAACCAATAAGAACAATTTCCCTACGCGGGAAATTGTCACTCCACGCGGGAAAATTAATTTTGGGGTACGACGATTTTACGACGGAATCGTCGTAACATCGTCGTAATTGACCATCGAAATTACGATAGATAGGTCGTAAGTTCGTCGTAATAATAGAAATTTAAACCCTAAACCCTAAACCCTAACACACATATCCGTCTGGTATTAACGAAGTATATTTGTACATCAAAAACTTTTCATTATACCTAATACAATCAATAATGATGATTGAATCTGAGAAATGGAAAATTTCCTTATCTCCGCTTAATACTCCATAACATTCATTGTATAAGTTTCTTCTTAACATGCATGAAGTATAAATTGTTAATAATTTTTGTATTACGTCAAACAACGAATCGAGAACTTATGTAAAACAATATAATTGATGCAAAACCAAACATTTATAACCAATCCTAAACCCTAAACCCTAAACCCTAAACCCTTTTACCCTATTAAGTATTACGACGATATTACGACGACTTCGTCGTAAAGTCGTCGTACTTTACCATCGACATTACGACGAGTTCGTCGTAACATCGTCGTAAAAGTTGAATTTGAATTAACACGATACCATTCTATTGAACCGGAAATTTGAATTAAATGGTTAAAGGGTTACGACGAGTTTACGACGAATGTCTTTAATCGTCGTAAAACCGTCGTAATAATGATAACCGGAGATAACCGGAGATGTGATCGAAAGGACTCCCGCAAGTCTAATATTCGACATGTGGGAATCCTTACAATCCCATCTCCGATTATCTCCGGTCATATGCCGAGATCAAGTTTTATTATAAAAATTAAAATAAGAGCAATTACATATATAAATCAATCAGAATCATCATCGCCGCTCGGTTCATCATCTTCATTGGGTTCATCATCTTCAGGTTGAGAATCATCGTCACTCTCATCAAACTCATCGGAATCGCCTTCTTCTTCTGTGTCGTCAGGTAAATATTCAAGTTCCCGGTTGCGGGGATCAATTAACAGAACGTTTTCCGTAATCTTTGGTTCTGTAATGTCACAGCAAGAATCTTGTTGCATTGGAAGATCGTCAACACCAACAATTTTACCCCTTGGAGCTATTTTAATAACTGATAACCATGTGGGCCCAGTGGTTCGAACTCGCGGATATGGCACGAACGTTACTTGTTCTGCTTGTGATGCTAGGATAAATGGTTCAAACTTGTTATATCGCCGTGCTTTGTTGACGTCGACCACACCAAATTTGTTAATTCGCACCCCTCGACCGACTGTTGGATCGAACCAATCACATTTGAAGAGAACGCATTTCATACTAACCAAGCCGGGG